>RJWT010003727.1:0-35490 GCA_004365215.1 Cuniculus paca | reverse complement strand
CTTTCTGGATATCCACGGAAAATTGGTTTTAAGATGCACCCCCCCCCCGGCAGATACAAAGATTTGTAGGCATTCGAATCCTTCATATAGAAATGGTATAGCATTGTATCAGTAGACTGTGGGTTGTGATGGTTAATGGGATGGAATAGTTTTGTTTAAATAAGAATAAGTTTTAAAATCACTATGACCTACCAACTTGGGAAAATTAAGAGATTGTATAAACCTTATTTTAAATAATAGTGAAATTATTACCTTTTGTTAAAATGGAAGTTTCTTTTATTTTAAAAGGAGATAAATATGAATAAGGAAGATAGATTTGAAAGAATAAGATGATCATCATGAAAAGCAATGCAGCAAGTTGACCAGGAAATACACTTGGTTGCCTGACTTCGAAGATTTGATTATGAATTTGGATTTTAAGCTTAACCATTCATCACGCCTGTGAATTCTGCATTAATCTGCATTTTTTTGTCTCTTCGAATACACTCATGAATAAACAGATTAGTTGAGTTCTGTTAGATTGCAAGAAAGCTATAGAGAAAGATGGAATTCGGAGCTCTGTGAAGATGTCATACATTGGTAAACTATTAGACACAAGCATTACAGACTAAAGAAAACCAATAGCAAATGTTCCAGATCAGCAAAAAAGAGGTTTATCACCACTGGGAACGTGCTGAGATGCTGTCACCATCCTGCTTTCTCAACACACTTGCCATCAAGTGTAGGCAAGAATAATAAGAAATAGAATTTGTCCAAGATTTCTTCCTATCACAATTATTTCTAAATGGTTGTACTTGCATCACACCCTCTCTTGACCAAATGCCATTTAGCTAAACCAAGAGAAAATTGTCAGAAGTTTATTTCAGGTGCATTCAACAAGACGAAATTAAATTTTACAGCTGGAAACTCAAAGATTTGCTGTTTCCAAAAAAAAAGGTCAGTGCTCATGACTCAAATTATAATTTTCTTAGGAAATTGGTCATTTCAAATGTTACATAGCTCCAAAATTCTCACGTTACATGAAGTTGTCTTTAAATTATGCAATTCTTCAAATCATCCAAATAAAGGGAAGAAGCTACTATTTTTTCAATCGAGTTACATATTGTTTCATTGCATAATGGCTCACAAGGGTCTCTCTCTCTCTCTCTCTCTCTCTCTCTCTGTTTCTCTCTCCCTCTCCTTCCCCTCTTCCCTCTTTGCCTCTCTCTTGCTTTTGCTCCTGCTCTCTACCTATTACCATTTTTGCCAGAATATAAAAGGACTGCATTGTCTACTGGCATTATATAAATGTTGGCTTTTAGGATGTACTTCTACAAGGATTTAAAATAGATCCAAAAAAGAAATTCTTAAAAGAATTGTTAAATAAGAAAAATATTCAATGTGAAGTTAAATTTAAGCATGAGGATGTTAAAAAAATAAATAAGAAGTATGGGGCAGCAAAAATCTAAAGGGTAAAGATGTAAAATAGAAGATAAGAAAGCTAGAAGCATTCAATAAAAGTAAAGGATAAGAGGAGAAAATGAGATAAGCTGATAAAACTTTAAATAAATGAAACATATCTAGAAATAAAATTAATAAGAATATAAATGAAAACTATTGAAGTATTCTATATTCATTAGATCAGAATTTTGAAATGCCATTTTTACCATACATTTTTGCACAACCCGTTTTCAGCCTCCACCTTAAGTGTTTTGTGTTACCCGTCTTCAATATTAGGTAGCTACTTATAACCACACTGTCTTAGTCACTTTCTGCGTCGCTTGGACACAATATCCAATACTCACGATTTAAACATGGGTAGGTATTAGGTCTCCTGGTTTTTAAAGATTTATTTCTGTTCATATTTGGCTCTGTCTACTGCAGGAAGAACATGGTAGAAAGCGTGGGGTGGAGGGCAGCTGCTGATCCCATGGCGGCCAGGAAAAAGGAGAGAGAAGAAAGTATCCAAGAGAGGAGATGCACCATTCCAGGTCAGACCCCATTGATCCATTTCTTGTAAATAGGTTCCGTCTCCTAGCAGTACTTTTGGACATAAACACTAGAGCGATTGATGTACTGATGAGCCAAGGCCATCATGATCCAATCACCTTTCCAAAGCCAAGCCTTTGAACATGAACCTTCTCTGAGATGTTATGGATCGAACACACAAACCCTTAACCTGAATCTTGTCTAGTATCTACTTCTTGACCAGCTCTACTTCCATTCTTCCTCTACTATCTTCATTTGCTTTACTTGAAATCCCCATTGCCATTTAAAATCCACTCATCTGACATTTTTTCATAGATTATTGCCCATGTTCACTTCCTTACTTCTCTTTTTATCAGCCCCTCCCCTCACAAAATCTTATTTGTTTTTCCTTAAACTCATCATTAGCCTTCTCTCCTTCTACAAAGGATGTGGTCTTCTAACTCTTATCTCTTACCCTGCCATCTACTCATTAAATTACGATTCCTCCATTAACTAATACTTCTCACTTAGTATAACCTAGTTTTTTCTTTTCTATTTTTTCTTTGTAATCAGTTCATTAGTAGCTATGATATTAATATTTATAACATTACAAAATATGCTCTTTTGAAACTACATTCTTTATTGTCTTTATATTTATGCTATCATTAATGGTAAAATAACTTCATTCTTAAATGATTTTTCTATCTCCACTGTATTTTTGTCTTATTTTATTTTATTGATCAATAGTAACCAAAAAAAAATCAGAAGTTACAAAAACAAGTTAAATGCAGTATGGAAGCATACTAAATACAAATACATTTTCTCAAACACACAGGTCATAGAAACCTGTTCAAATTGTTTCCTGGAGTTTGACTATTTAAACCATAGAAGGAAAGACATTCAGACAGGTTCAGATGCACTTATTAGCAGGTAGAGGAGTCCTGTGTTTCAAAAACAGTGATGGTATCCAGAGTCATGGCATGTGGGAGGGTTTCTGTGGACCCTGGATCTGAACAGATGCTGTTATGTTTATAAAACCACACACATAGAGAAAGCCTAGGAAGCTTACTATCTATGTCCTATATGCTTCTCGAAAGCTAAAGGAACTGAACCTGATTTAATCCTGCCTATTTACTCCATGCAAAGCTCTGTGTGAGACTCCCCAAACTAGGCTATTTAGCAGCTTTCCATGAATGGCGTGCAGATCACTGGATCCTTTGGTGCAGGCAACAGCTGCCCTATTTACACAGAAGCAGCAGATGCAAAAGGAATGTGGCTTTGCTCTTTGGAATTCAGGGCTGCAGGGTTGAGTAGAGTCTTGGATGGTAGTCACTGTTCTAAATGTGACCAGTGAACAGACACTGTGACTTCTAGCTTTAAACCAACTGGTCTTGCCCTCTCCCATGGTGTCCAAGAGCTGACAAAACTTCCTTTGATTAAGGCGTGCTGCTGTGGGTTCTCCAATGCACTTGGACAGGGAGCTGCCTTTCAGATTGCACATATGGGGTTCAAACAGAGCATCTTAAAAATGGGGTGATACATAAAAGTTCAGAATTCTAACTAAGCAAAATGGAGTTTTCTCCTTTCAAATGAGAATCAGGAAAACTAGAGGGAATTCTTTTTTGGCACAAATTTCTCTGCTGCCTGTGCAGTACCATCTAAATACATTCACTCTGAAGATCTGTATTTTGATTTTTCCTAGCGAGATCAAGTTTTTGATCTTTGTTAGGATAAATGTACCCGAAACAAGTAATGAGATTTAATGATCAGAAGCCAAAGACACAAGTGTAATTGCAAATAACTGACTTCTCCACAGCTCAGTTTTCAGACTCAATCTTCATTGTTTACTCCTCTTGAATCTGAAACTTTCTTCTGGCCTCAAGGCTAAACGAAAAGTCTTTCTGACTCCAACAAGAATTGCACATGATATGCATGGCTGAAGACATGCATGGCATGGTTCTTTCACCCTCTCTGGGGCTGCCTTTCCAGGAAGGCCTCAAACACCAGCACAAACTGCAAGGCTCATTCAGAACGAAGTCAAACTTGGCCATCTTGTTTTTCAGCTTTATGACTTTTCTTGTTATAATAAAATTTCATTCTCAGCTTTTGAGGGAAGTTTTACATGAAGATGCTTCCTTTTCCCCTGGCTTCTGTCTAAGGCCTCGCTGCCCTCTTGGCACACAGCTGACCTGCTGGAAACCAACGGGTCACTTTGGGCTGCATCTAGTCTAGCCTGTGGGAGGCTTGGGGGTGTCTGGAATACAGAGGTCCCTGCACCAGGAAGAACTCCAAACTCCTTCCACCTCAGAAATAGTAGAACTACTGAAAAAAAAATTATAAAAGCTTAATACCTAGTCAAGAAAATAACACCTAAAACAACAACGGTATAATAATAACTGAAAAATGAAATCAAATCACCAAAAAAGAAAAAAAGTGTTTTACAGAGAAGTAGCACCTTTGGTAGAACATATTTTAAAAGTTTGGTTAGGTCTTTATAGGGCTCAAAGTATCCAAGTATATGCATCATTTGTGCACACCCTCCCAGAAACTCCATCCAAGTCTCAGGGATGTGGGTCACTAGCAAGATGGCTGTGTGTCTAGAGGAAGTGGCTGGGACCAAGAAGAGAAGCAAAATGCTGGACATCTGTCACGCTGACAGCAGTGACAACAAGGGTTGGAAGCAGAATGCGGGCCACGACCTCAGAGAGGCTTCAGATCTGGGTCTCAGCCTTCCCTTCCCTCCTCCAGGGACTGCCGGCCCAGGCTTCTGGCATTGCATTCACTCCCCGCAGCTACTTACGGTTGCTGCAACCTCTGAGAGGTTTCTGTTCTGAGTCTGCCCTCTCGCAAACTGATGCAGTTTCCTTACTTGCCTCCAGCCCCAGAACACCATTTACAGCTTCCTTAAAAGCTCTCCTAGAAATGAAGACTATGGCCCATTCCCTCCTAGCCGCCTACCCCCATTTCCTTTATTGCAAAACAAATAAACAAAGTGAAATTGGTTGCTAAACAAGCAAATACTGGCGATTGTAGCAGACACTTGGTGTACCGGACTCAGCGCAGAAGTAGAAGAGAGGGTGCTGTGCTCCACTCTTCCTACGTGCCTCTTAGACTTCTTTGGTGCTCTCCCTCTTGGTTTTTTTCAGCTGTTTCCTGGTGCTTTTGAAGCTCCTGGACATTTGGGGTGGTCTCTTCCTCTGTTTGGTTCTGGACCCCCTTCTGATTCTTTCCGTCACAGGTCAGGGCTGTGCAGACCCAGTTTCCACAGGTACAGACACAGCAGTTGCAGTCCGCCTAGGTCTCAGCACCATCTGCGAGAGTCACCATTATCAAAGTTCTTAAAGTGCTTGTCTAGGATTTCACTGTAGTTGCTGCCTTTTGAGAACCAGGCTTCTGGAATGATCTCAGCTTCCAACCACTGGACGATGCGACACTGGAGCTCATCATTGCTGGCCTGATCGCAAACGACTGCACTGGCAGATGGACTTATGGATTTCTTCTCTTTGTAGTGCCCATCATAACCAACCTGACGTTTGGATCCAGTAAGGCAGGCATCTCGATGCAACTCACAGTGGTTGAGATAGGTCTTGCCGTTACTGTCACACACAGGCCTCTTAGGTTTGCATTGCTCGATGCAGAGGCAGGTGGGCTCTCCTTTCTCGGTGACTTCACATTCAGGCCAGCTCCACAGAACACGTTGGCACAAACCATGAATTTGTTTATTTCCTCTTCTGTGCTCACCCAGGCGGCTGCCAGCAGCACCAGCGCGAGCCAGCGTCTCCACATCGTGTCCGGGGGCTCGAGGGCGCGGGCAGAGCGCTCCACTGTATTTTAAAGTCATTATTTTAATTATGTCTCCACTATGTGTCTTTGGTTCTACTTTTCAAGATTACTAATAAATTTCTGGCTGTCAAACCTGATACATGGTTTTCGTTCTAGTTGCCTTTGAGCGACATTTGAGAAAAGCAGTCAATCCTTTTTGTTTTGTTTTGGAACATGTGAAACAAACAAAAATAAAAGAATAGCAAGTGAGTAATAATAATAGAATAAAACAAAGGGAATGCTTTATTTTCTGAAATATTTTAAATTTAGTGAAAATATGTGTGTATAAATATCTCTCTGTGAGAAGCTCTGTTTTGCTTATTTCTTAAGGATCTCTTGATCCTTTGGAGATCTGTGCTAGATGAAGATTGTACGATAAATGTTTGCGTGTTTTGACCTGCCTCTAGATCATACAGGAATAATTGCACAGTGGGAAAATGGTTGATATGGTTTGGTTATTGTGCACCACTTAGAAATGAGAGGGGACACAAGTAGAATGAGAAGCAGGAAAGGCAAATGAGAAGGCATAATGCCACCAGCACGCAAGAGAGGGGCACTGTGGAGAAACCAGCTGGGAATGCTCAAAAATATTGAATACTAACTGTTATGCAAAAATGAGTAAATCAAAAAAAGATACGGTGAACCCATTTTTTACCGCATCATGACTGAATCTGCAATTAAAATTAAGGTTATATACCCTGACAAAGTATATTAATCATATGCAAATTATTATTTTTACCTCCAGCCTCTATCCAAAATGACCAGATATTACATATATTTATGAATGTATGTAGGTATCACTATGTCATAATTATTGAGTGCATTTAAAAATAACTTCTACTTCTACTTCTAACATCAAATTACCCTTAAATTGAAGGGAAAGCAGATTCCAGAGCTTGTTTCTTATTATTTTCATAATGATAGGACTGTAATGGCAGTCTAATGATAGTAGTCCCAGTGACTCCATTCTGAGAAAGAAGTGAGAATTGCACATTTATTTTAGCAAATAAGCATGCAGTTAATTATAGTTCTTGGCTTCAGTCCTTTTTTTTTTTTTGCAACTTTGGAAGCTAAATTCACATAGTTCATTAAAATGGAAGTTTTTTTTTTTAAAGAGTCACAGCGTTTCTTAAAAGATAATACAAAAATAAAAAGTTATCTGTTACCTAGTGAAAAAAAAAGCTATCTTTCATTCTAAGAAACTACCAATATGGTGCCCAAACAAATAGACAACTGAAGTCTGAAAAATTATCAGTATTGATGTTCATCTAACATTCAGCTAACTGGGCTAAGCACAAAATAGTGTTTGCCTTCCAAGTGAGTCTCAACTGCTTGCAGTAGGTAGGACTTGCATTTGTGCACATTTGGCCATTGGAATTATAATAGATTGTAAATTTTTAAATGTGATCACATGAATAGTCAAATACTCATATAAATATGCTTGAAGAAATACAAGCTGCTTCTTCAAAAAACTTTTGATGATGGTGCACAATGGAATGTAGACACTTCCTTGTAAGCTTAATGTAATGGGATAGGGGACAAAAAAGTAGTAATTCTGTTTTTTTTTTTTTTTTTTTTTTTTTAACTCAGGACCTTGTGCTTGCCGGCCAGTTAGGCACTTGTGCAGCTGAGCTATATCCCCAGCCCCTGAAGCAACATTCTTATGACTGGCAGCCTCAGCGTTTTGTTAGAAATTTATAAGGAACAATTTCCAAAAGTAACAGGGTTCTAAACAAATGATAGAGACTATAACTTAATGAGAGCTTATCCATGCCAGTCCATATAAGCAACTGTTTGAAGACTCCCATTCCACCTCTAATAGGTAAAAAATGTTTAAGAAAGTCTAATAACATGCCACACTACGTAGTTGTAGAGGTTTCTTGATTAGTCTGAGGCAGTCAGTAGAATTAAGTAATATTCTTTCATGTTGCCCCAAGAGAAATGTGAGTCTTATGATTATCAGATCACATGGAAATTTGTCCTTGGGGGGCTAGACAGTATTTAGTCCATTCAACAATTAATATGGAGTAGAAAGATAGGAAAAAGAATAGCCTGCATTGCTTATATTTTTTATTGCAAAATGAACCCCTTCTTCATGGATCTGGAATAAAGAATTCTTTGACATGAAAATCCTAAACGTGGTATGACATTAGGAGTCCTACTCATTACTGTACATTTTAAAGTTTCAACAGCAGTTTGAAATGAATATAGAAGTACATATTTCATGTATGCTGCAGATCAGTGGTGTTTTGTTATGTATGAGCAACTATGTTTGGCGTCTAAGAAACTGAATTTATCAAATCTGAGGGTTGCTTCATATGTATTATTTTAGGAAATTTTCTTGACTATATGTTACTGAAAGTAACTGTAGAAATAGATACACTAGTGATAACATAAGCTAGAAACACAAATATGTTTGGCCATAAGAGAGTCGCTTCCCTTTCATTAATGAAAAGTAACTTACAATCTTTTACAGTTCACCCAGTTAATACCACCTTGACAAGGCACATTTTATATTATTCAAAGTGTCTTCAAAATTGGCACAAGCCATATATAGGACTAGGGGAGGTGAAGAAAGATAGCTAAAGAAGTACGTTTAGACTTTAAGAGCTTGAAGTGAAACTTGGTCACTTTAATTGTCTCGGGTCCAAAAAGTGCAATTAGTTCATCATTGATGACCAAAAGATGTTTTGAGATGCGTTATGCCATTCACATTCACAAGTCCCTCATGATATGTGAGCAGTCATGGATTCCGGAGCCTGAGCACTATCTTACATGTTCTCCATAACTTTTGGGATTAATAATACATCAACAGAACATTAAGTAAAGTCTTCTTGTCAATTTCAAGGAGGAAAATGTATTGAAAATCCAACTGAAGCTGATATTATGCACAGACATGCATATACTTATGCATACATGAGAATCGCAAGAATATGCATGATGGTTAAACAAAGCATCAGTAATTAGAATATCAAGATATTTCAAAAACATAGATGAACTCAAGAAAAAAAAATATGGGAAGAATTGCAGACGAAATTCCTTTTGTCAGTCTTAGCCCTCAGACTGTACCTCATATATAAGCCCTGTTCTTGTTACATACGGGCAGCTCTTTATCTCTAAATTTTAAAAATGTAATGTCACATTTAATTCAGCTCCCTTAATCACTCATATATTCATTACTCCTCATTTTGTGAAGATTGGCAGGACAACATTCATAAGAGAGATTATAATTTTCCTAAGTAGGGTCTCATGATGCACAAATTTGTTGATTAATGCATAATCTCTTCCTGAAATTTACAATAGCACCATAAAAAGCCTGCCACATATTAGCTAATACCCAGATACAACTTTTACATTCTGCTCCATGCTCTTGTAACCCAAGTTACCTTTCTCTAAATGGAATGTGTTCATGTCTTAGTATTGTAAACCAAATACAATAGCTCCACCTTTCTCCTGTCATGGATGCCCACGACTTTATTGCCAGAATCTGCAAATATATTATCTTAGGTAGAAAAATTTGGTTGTGTTAAGAATTTTGAGATGTTGGCATTTTTTAAAATTATTAAATGAGATTAATATATTTCATATACATCCTTAAAATAATCAGTGGGAGATTCTATATAAGAAAATGAGTGTGATGGTGGAATCAAAATTTCAAGTGATGTGCTTTCAAGTTGGGGGAAAAAGATCTGAGCCTAGAAATGCAGATTTCTTGAGGCTATAATCATAGATGTGTGAATCTTGAAATTGTCAGAGTAAGTTTGTACTGCTTTGAGCAACTAAGTTTATGAAATTTTGCTAGATTGCCAATAAGAATCCAGTGCAGATTTTAGAACCTGGAAATGGAGTGTTGATAAAAGGAATGTCTAAAAATGTGGAAGAGGTTTTGAGATTTTGCACTGGATAGAGTCTAGAAAATTTTGAAAGACAGGGTAGAAAAAGCATAGATTGCTTTGAAGACACTGATAGCACAAATATCTGGTTAAAATATTTGCTCCATAAGTCCAGAAGGAAGTAGACGTCTGATAAAGGAAAACTACACAACTAAACACTTATGCAAATATTGTTCATAGAAATAATGGATCATAAAAGCACTGCTGAGAACACAGAAAGTGACAAGCACATCATTATAAATAAGAGAAAGGAGATCTTTATAACAAAATGACAACACTCTTCCTATGAAAGAAAATTTGTAAGTTGGATGGCTAGCAGACACTATTTTCAAATAAAGTACTAAAGATATTGTCTTAGTTTTATCTTGATGCTCAGTCTAAAATGAGATATTGAGGAAAAGACCTGTTAAGCAAAAGGAATCATGATTTTATTATTTGGGAAAGCTTCAGTGATCCAAATGCAAAAGATAATAGAATTATTTTTACTGTTGGGAAACCATGTTCTGGAAAGAAAACCATGGGCATAGCTGGACCAACTCCTGTGACTATTGCCTAGCAAAGACAAGAAGTCACAGTATTTAGTCACACAGAAGGCTGTTTGATGAGGTTAGATCTGCTAATTACTGACCTCTTCAAACATCTCAACAGAAGTTAAAAGGAGAGATGTAGTAATTTAGGCAAATGCTTGATAAACTTCTTGTTTAATCCAGAGGTATGCACGGCAAGGCCACAACAATCACCAGGATATCAGCAAAAATATTACCAGCATTATTTAAAAGAAGTTAAACAGCAAATGGAAAGAGCACTGCCAGTACCAAAATTAAAACAGGCAGGACACTGGCTAATAAAACTACTGAGCTAAACAGTTGCTATCCTTCTGGAAAAAGAAGAAAACCTCAGAGGTCCTATTCTTGAGTCCAGGGATCTTGGTGTGTGGAGGTTTGGACACAAAGGGTGGGACTGAAAGCTAGAGATATTCTCTGTTATGCTGCAACCAAAATTGAAATTGACCAGTTGGATTTTAAGACTGTTTGAAACTTGTGTCATGTTTCTTACTTCTATTTTCTTACATTTTGAATTAGATGTCCACAACTGTTATCATGGCGGCCTCGTTATTGCATTTAGGGAGTGAATAGTTCATTTTCCTCTTCTGAGGTTCATAATGAGGGATGGGTTGTTCTAGATTGAATCATAGCAAAAGTTTCATCCATACCTGTTTTAGATTAAGTTAGACAGATGGATTTGGAAATGTGTAAAAAATATATTTAAATGACTTGAAACTTGAGTTAATGTTACAATAAGTTTAGTTGATAGGGATGTTAGAAATTGAGGAATATATTTGGGATGGATGTGAATTTTGGTGGGCCAATGAGAAGACTGTTGGTAAACTTTGGTGGACCAATGGTAAAGTGAGCAGTAGCCCTCAATATATTCATGATCTGAGCTATCAAACCAGTGAATGTACTGTTTTACAAAGCAAAAAGAAACTTTGCATATGTGATTGGGTTTCTTGAAATTGGGAAATTCTACTACAGAGGCCTCATTGGCCTAGTTCATAGATGTTCTAACAATACAGGACTAGAAAAAATTAAGTACAGGAGAAGAAGATAAAATAGTAGAACCAGAGATTGCAGGGATGTATTTTGAATATGAAGAAAAGATTATAAACTGTGGAATCCTGATGGTCTCTTGAAACTAGGAACATCAAGGAGAAGAGTCTTCCCATGAAGTTCCCAAGATAAATGAAATTCTGACAACATGATTTAAAGTTTATGATCTTTTCATATAAAATAATAAATTTATGTTGTTTTGAGCCAGGAAATCTGTATTCCAGGAAATTAATGAAGTTATTGTAACTATTGGAGAGAAGTCTGTTGACTGGCTCTTTATTTCTTATGGAAAATGTTCATATGTTTTATGACTATAAGAAATCTATATCCACTTGCAAAACAAAATCCTTCACAAGCCATGCTTTAAAATGCATTGATACAGTTCAATGGCAAATAGCTCAGTGGCAATAGCACTCAATAGCACTGCCTGGCAAGCACAAGGTCCTGAGTTTGATTCCTGGTACTCCTCCTAAAATAAAATAAAATAAAATAAAATAAAATGCATCAATGAACTCCTTTATAATTTTCATTTGTTCTCTGATATTTCCTACTGATATTAAATATGCTAAAGGAATTTTCTATATCAGAAGTAACAAACTTTTCCATGTACTCCAGTGATCCTTTCCTCTAATTTTTATCTCAGATTTCTCCACCTTGCATATGCTTCATTAGCTCTGTTCCTCATGAAGGATGCCATGTTCTTCTTTTGTGAGCAATATAACAGTTTCATCCCTCAACCATACTTTTTGTTTTTTGACATTTACATCAAAATTTTTACATCTAGTTCTCCTACAAAACTTAGAAATTCTTCGCAGTTGGGTGTACATCCTAATTATTTCTCTGAGTGAATGACATGAGGAAATTGAACAAAGATCTAAGAAATTACAAGTTTATGAAAAAATGACATGAATGAGTTAGTAAATGAGTGATGGAAGGGATAAAATATTTAAGTAATGCGGTGGTGGTCTTACTTATTTTCTTGTTGGGACAAAATAATCAACACCCAAAGTTAAAGGAGGAAAGATTTATTTTTGATCACAGATGTTTCAGTCCATGGTTAGTTGGCTCTCAGGCAGGGGAGTGAAAGAGAGGGGCATGTCAGAGGAGAAACAGTCCCTGGCATGGCACACAAGAAATAGTAAGCAGTAAGCCTCCATTTCCCCTTATATTCCATCCAGACTTTAATTTATTGGTTGTTGCTACTTACCTCCAGGATTGGGCTTCCATTTTCAGGAAATTAATTAAGAACTATGCTAAACCAATCTGTGCACTGATGAAGTAACATGCATCCTTAATCCAGTACCCATGTTTGTATGTGAAAATTTTCCACTACCTCCCAAAAGTCCCATCTAGAAGGGCATGAGGCTTTCAGAGACATCTCAAAATAACTAAAATTCTATCAAATACATAAGGAACACAAAATCATACTTCAAAAAACTGAGTTTATCTTTCTTTAGAGCATATATTTTAAGTGAGTATGTGTAAGAGATAGTATAAAAAATTATTTCAATACTTACAAAAAAGGTCTTCAAAAGAGAAAAACTAAAATCTTTCTGTATGCTATAATCAGATTATCTTCAAAATGACAATAATAGAGTACATGATATGGAATAAAGAGTAATTGTTCTCCTTTGAATGAATAAGAGAAAATGAATCAAAATATCCCTGAAAGCATTTTAAAGTTAGACCTAAAAATAGCAAACAAAAGAAAAAGAAAAAAAATTGTACTATTACAGTAATTCAAATGACCTAAATTATTTATTTGTTCTTTTTGTATGAAATAGGATAATGAGAGTAATTTTATGCCTACATTTTGAGATCAATTTCCACTTTAAAGAAAGTGAACATTTTTAGACTATGAAAAATCACTGTGATTCTCAAAAATCTAATTGTGAAAATTTGTCAAATTCCTTGAAACAATTTTTTCAAATATGATTATATAGTGACTTAATTTTTATAAACTCAAAATTCATTAATTTATTTTTTCAAACATGTTTATGAGACTCTTCTCAGAGTGAGGTATTATAATAGTCATCAAAGATATTATTGAGATGAATTCAAAATAATTGTACAAAAACAACTATTATTTTCATGAAGCCTATCTTCTAACGGGAGAAGTAAAAATCAAACAATTATTTAAATATCCATAAATGTAAGTTTTAATCCATTCTATGAAGTAAAAAACAGTTTGGTGTACAGTACAATTTTACCTGATAGAATTAATTTTATTAAGTGAAACTTTCCCTGAGATGTTTGTATGTGAAAATTTTCTGGAGAATTAGTAATTTGGTGGAGTCCATATGAGTGTCAGATCTACATAAATTAAATTACAACTGTTGAAAATGTGGTGAAAGAAAATAACCTAACTTCAATGACAAAATAATAATTTAGCAAAATATTGAATGAATTAATTCAGATTTTGCTTCAGGAGTGGGGTTAACATGAGTAGATAAAACTATATTTTCCTTGTTTTAATGATATAAAACATTGTATCATTCCTAGTTATTTATCAATATACATTTAAATAAATTTGAAAAATTGAAGTAAATAGTGTAACACATGTAGGGCTTTAAATACTTTTTTAAAATACAGAAGAAAAACTGAGTGAACACATTGACAGGGAAATTCAGTAAGCGGAATAACAAGATCTTTGGTTAAAATAAGGACAAAAGATCTCTAGAAAGTTATAACTATAGTTTTAAAGTTGCTTTACTAAGAAGGTAATACAGTGTTCCATGCTATTTAGATTCAATGAGGTGCCATTTTCAAGGTATTATTTTTCAAACAAAATCACTTTTTTTTCCAGTGCAGTTACCTGTAAAATGGCCTCAAATAATTCCTGCCCTCAGGTATCTCTGTGTTTGTCTAATTGCTTCTTGAGTGTGAGCTAGATTTGGTAACTTGCTTCTAATAAATAGAATATGACAGAAGTGATGATGTGTCACTTTCATTTCACACTTTGTTTTCCTTTGAAATAAATATGTTAGTATGACTTGACATCTTACTCAGTGTGTATTTGACAGTTGTCTATCAAATTCATATCTCCTTTTTACAGGGTCATAAAATACTACTTGCGTCCAGAATCGGTTAAAGCATCATGAGTCTTCTAAATTAATCTTTATCATTCTTTGCTCATTTTATCAACCTCATTTGAATGAGACATGTGACCCTGCTTTGCCAAAGGTATACAAGTTAAGGGATGTTCAAGGTGGATTTGAAAAGTTTTTCTTTTCCAGAAAATTAAAAAGATAACAGTGATTGGTACTCTTCTTTCCTGATCTTTGATTGTAATAGGAGATGGTTGGAGCCACAGTAGTCACATTATAAGCAACAGGGAAAAACAATGACAACTTTCATATTTACATAGACTATTCATCACCAGTTGTCTTCCTTAACTTCTCATTATATGAGAAAAAACAGGTCTGATTTTATTATGCCACTTAAAGTAAGATTCTATAACTCATTGCTTCAAATATGATTTGTTACTTTAGAGATATATGCATCTTTAGAAAGTATTGACCAGTTAGAGTCCTGTCTACTTTATAAACATCCTCCAAAATTAGGCATTTGTAAGTATCTTGGGGAGGAAAAAAAGCAGTAACTATCTGTGCCATACGGTTTTCTCTATAACTCGCTCTAAATACATATATAAAATATGTTTGGGGCCCCAGAGATATAATGGCAGTATTGTTTGCGTTAGTTATTTTTGACTCATTTATCTTCAGAGATTGTATTCTTTACATTCTTTGTACATTCTAAATACAGGATTTGTGGTTGTAACCTGAGTCAACATTCTGAAAATGACCACAACCTATCTACTTTTTAAATACAGTTTCTCTATGGAAATATAATCTATGTATTATTAATCATGCTGGATCTTATTAAGCAAAACATATATATTCCTGAAACCTTCCACATTACTTATTTTAAAAAGTTAAAGTTCTGAAAACCAGTGAAAAAACACACATATGCACGCACACATTGTGAGACTGACCCTTTAGTGTGTTGTTATCCTTTGTATGTAGATGGCCCCCCAGAAACTCATGCAGTCACATATGGGGCTTTTAAGTGGTCACTGGATTGAGAGTGTGTGATACAAGGATTAACAATGTGATGCTGGGGTTAAGTGTGAGATGCTGGGAAGGCCCACTCTGAGTGTGGACGACGCCACCCAAAAGGGAGATAACCTGGAGGGGATAAAAGAGAGGTAGGGCTTCTGCTGTTGCTTCATCTGCTGCTGTTTTTGGTTCTTACTTGCTGCCTTCTGCCCGTCCTTCATTGCCAAGGACAGTTCTTCCTCCTTGATGCTCCTCTGGCAGGCCACCCCACCTTGGAATCAGTCAACTATGGACTGAAAACTGTATAAACCATCAGCCAAAATAAATCTTTCTCTTTTAACTTTGGGTGTTGCTCTTTTTCTCTCAGTCATAAGAAAAGTATGCATGTACTATTTCCAGGATTTTAGTATACGAATTGAATTAAATTTGAAGATACCCTGTTAGTGTTTGGAAAATGGGAGAATTTATAGACATAGGGAGAAATGGCACATATCTGGGTTAAAATGTTATAAGCAGTAATCAATCTTAATGTCAGTATTGAAAAATCTCTTTCAGAAAATAAAACCAGAGGAAACGCTTTCTAACATATTTGATGAAGACATTGTCTTAGCACTCATGTATTACTAACGTTCCAGTTGGTGCACTAACAAAAACATTACACACCATTGATGCTAGAAGGAAGCAATGAAACTGTCTTAATATGAAGATGGCATGGCTGTCAGTAAAACAAATAGAAAATACAGAAATAGACACATGCATGTAAAGTCAACTGATTTTTAGCAAAGGAACAAAAACATTCAATGGACAAAGGACAGACTTTTCAATGAGTGGTGCTGGAAGAATTAGGCCTGCATACACAAAAAAAGAAAAAAAAGAACTAATCTAGACAAATACTTTATATATTTCACAAAAGTTATCCCACAATGAATGATACACCTAAGTGTAAAATTAAAAGCAATATTTATGAGAAAACATAGGAGAAAAATCTAGGAATGACTCAGCAAAGAATTTTTAGATCAATAAAAATACGACAAAAAACAGAAAAAATATGAATTAAAATTTACTGAAATTAAAAATGTGTGCTTTGTAAAGCACATTGTTGGAAATTAAAGAGAAGCTATAGGCTGAGAAAGCATTTGCAAAACACATGTATCTTGAAAAACTTACATCCAAAATATAAAATAACCATAAGCAAACAAATAACCCCAATTTGACAAATGATCTAAACAGATGCCTTTTGCAAAGAAGATATACAGATGGTGAATAAGCATAAAAAATGTATTCAACATCATTTGTCTTTATGGAATTGTAAATTAAAGTCACAATGAGATGCATTATAACTAATTAGAGTGACTAAAGTCCCAAAATAAAGCAAAACAAAAACCAAAATGGAAACAGCTATAGTATTTGCTGATTAGGATGAGAAGCTACCAAAATTATCATCCCTTGATTGTGGGAATACAAAATGGTACAGCTACTTAGAAAGACAATGTAACTTTTTTTAGAGTTAAAAAATAAGTTTAGCATATGATCCAGCAATCACTTTTCTAGATGTCTTCTGACTAATTTGAAAATTATGCACACAAAAAACTTTATGCAAATGTTTATAGTAGCTTTATTCATAAGCGCCCATACTGGAAACAACCAAATCATCTTGCAAAGAATGAAATGATAAATAAACCACAGTACCCCTGTAAAACAGAATAATGTCAATTGTAAGACACAAATTATGTAAAAGACAAGCCACAAAATAATAGTGTTTAACCTTAAGTGTATATTGCAAAGTATAAATGTCAGTCTAAAAGACTGTATGCTATATAAATCTACTTATGTGACATTCTGGAAAATGCAACACTATAAAAATAGTTAAAAGTATCACTAGAGGAAGAGAATATTGAATACATAAAAGTAAACCTGTTTTTAGGGAAGCAAAACTATACTTTTAGTTGGTATTAAGTGACTGTATTTACAAAACAGAATTTTAAAATACAAAAAGTGACGAATAATACCTGCAGCCTAATAAAAGAGCATTTAGAATATCAGAAGATCTCGGGATGTACTTTGGAATGTGACAAAATAATGTAACTATTCGCAAAAATAATTCACAACCTCAACAAATCGGGTGAAAGCAGTCAATTCTGACCTAAGTAACTTTGGAAATAAGTGGATTGTGTAAGTCTAAGGCACAGAAACTACATATACATTCACTCTACTTCTGTTGAGAAAATATCGACCTCAGAGTATGGTCTGAAATTTCTGATACATTTAAACATTTAATCAGGAATTGGAAAGTTAAGTAAATGAATGACAGATTTCAGAGTCAGGTTTCTCAATGTTGTGGTAGTAAATTAAACATACACGAGAAAGTAGATAGAAAAAAACTCCCAGTGTATAATGATGCATATGTTTATTAGTATTAAGCTATTTTAGAAAACATATGTATCCTGAAGAACTTATATTCAAAATGTAAAATTTTTTAAAAATCAGATAACTGCCAAATATCCAGAAAAATTCCTTTTTAGACTACCTTAGATGTTCTTGGTGACATATATAAGTGTATGTAAATACATGGGTAAGTATACTTTTATATACTTGCAATTATTTTTTTTCTGTCAGCTGAAATGACCTAGAAGAAATGATACTCTGCATTTACATAGTACTCTGCATTTAGATAGTACTGAGATAGTACTCTGCTTTTACATAGTACTCAGATTTTGTTTCTGAGCCCATCCTCCAATAAAACTATTTACAAAATATGATTAGACAATACTTAGAAAAGTTGATTCTAAGACTGAAACAGAACCTGTAACAGATAAACCCAGAGCATCTCTTATCCTCAGAGTTTCCACACACACAAATGTTTGAGTTTATGTTAGAGACAAAAGGAGTTGTCTATAGTTAAAGATAGAACAATTGGAGTATTAAAATAATAATGTATCATTTGATTGTTGTCACAATATAAAAAAATCCACAAATATTTACTTATATAGAAGAAAGCAGTGAAAGTAAAAAAAAAATGTGATGTGGTTAAGTAAAACCTTAAGAGCCTTGGATTACCTTAATACAATGAAGCATCGAAGATCAAGTACATTCTTAATATCATCATAAGATATTGCTTTGGTTATTCAAACACAAATCTAGATTCTGACAAGTAACTTTTAAATATAGGAACACTCATATTTTTAAAAACTCAGTTCAAGAAAAGGGAATCCAGGAAAGGAAAATATGCTAGAGATGTGAGATGATGTGACTGAAAGAATGATGCATTGATTCTGTCTATACTGGGGACATTTGAATGCATAGTTTTTATAACTGCCTACTGATCATCTCCAACATGATTCTAAATTATAAAAAAAGTATCATACATTTTCCAAAGAGAAATCCATTTCATATTATGCATTTTCTTTAAGAGAAATATACTACATAGTACCACAGAAATAGCAAGTGAATTTTGCCAACCATGTTGTCTGATAAATTATTTTTTTTCTTAACATGTGTTCCAAGGGTATCATTTGTCATGCCATTATTTGTTTGTGGTAAGAAAATTCCTTCTGTTTCTTACATCACTCTGCCTCTTTCCTTTGAGCATGAGTTAGTTAATAGCCCAGGAGTAATTATTAAGGTATTTACTTCTACTTTTACTTAAGTATGAATTCCTACCTGTGTCCTAATTATGTGTGTATGTGCTTGAGACTATTAGATAACTATTTGTTAGCCAACAGTCCATTGTAGCTAAATGCAAATATCTGGAATTTTGTAATGCTGTCCCTCTAGGAAATATAAGGATTTATAGTAGAAACATATTGTTGAATGCATTAATTGTTTCTTTTGTACCTACAGAATTTCTTTCCCTGGCATGTAAAGGAAATGCAAATCAGAAATGTTTGAAAGGCATTATGTTAGCAGTGTTTAAAACTCTCACTTCCCTTCAGTTGAAGAAAATTTTCTTTAAGTAACACGCTACCATTGCCTACAAAAATCCTTTATCGGACAAATTCAGTCAGCATAGACTCCAGATATCTTTGCATCTCTTTCCAACAATGTTTTGGAGCAGAACTTGAGATATAATGCCAATGTAACTACAGAGAGTTATACCACTTTCTATATTCTCTTTCCAATCCACTGTCATCTAGATAATTCTGCTAATTTAATTCAAAGACTTTTTAATATGTTTCAAGACTTGCGTCCATGTGAATTTCTAAATTTGATTAACTGAACCATGCACATATTGATTAGCTGAAAGTCAGTGATTATAATGCCGTCTCATTATTTCCACTGCCCTGATAGCATAAAGCCAGATGTCAGAATATCTTCATGCAACCAGCTGAAAGAAAATGAAGTTTCCTACAACTCATTTCAGTTATATTGGACCAAGCATTCTTCCCACTTCCAAAGTGTTCTATCTAGTTTGATAAGAAGAATTTCCATCATTGCTGACAGTTATTCTCATGAAGTGAGATGTTAGTAAACCTGGAGAGCACAAGAAATCGTTTTATTTTCTCCCTGGTTATAATGGAAACAGTAGGAATCCACTCACTGGCATCTTTTGGTGGCACAACTTTTCCTTTTCATTAATTCTGGCAGTTTCCTTCTATCTGTAGTCGTAGTAGGGAATGAGTGCATGTTTCATTGGACACAATGCAATGAACTATGAATAAAATTAGTATCTTGTGTTATGCTTATGCCATAAATATTTCCTTATGTTTATACCTCATTTTACCTTGGTATCTATCTGTAAACTCTAATGTCTAATATATTTAAATTGTCGTAAATACTGATGGACTTTTATGTATCCATCAGTTTTTAATTTCACCCTGTTTTCCACTGCAGTTAACACAAACGTCAACAGTAAAAAAGATAAATCAACCATGGCCTATTAATATTGTAGATTTTATTTTCTAAGGAAAACATACACAACATGCTATTCTCAACAGAAATCATGAGCTTCACATTAGAAATACCAAGCAAATTATTATGCAAAGACTGTATACTTTTATGTATGTATATAATGTACAAAAACAAGCAAAATGAATCTGCTGTGATAAAATCCACATAACTTGAGGAGAGAATGGATAGGAAAGGTCTGCAAAAATTTCTCAAGTATGCTAATTTCTATTTCTTGGTTTAGGTGATGGTTAGCTAAGTATTTTTACTTTCTAAAACTTTGCTGGGCTGTAAAGGTATATTTATTTTTACATATGCTGTGATTAAGATAATGTAAGGCAAAAGGAATGTAGTAAAATAAGAGACTCGAATAATTGGATTAAAATATAGGTCAGTTTATCATTCATTTCCTGCCGACTTGTATTTGATGTGAGATTAGCAATCAGGTTGAAAAAAGAAAAGTTTTCATTATCCACGCTTCAGAAAGAGTCTATTTGGGAATTAAACACATACATAACACTTTTTTTCAAACCCAACTATGCTTTTCCTATTAATTCTTATTATTTGATATTTACTGAAGGTCAAAGTAAAAGTTTACATAAGATAGATTTTGTTCAAATATATGCATGGTACATTTTTTGTTTTTCTTTTTTTAGCAGAATATTCGAAATATTCTAAAATAGCTAATAATTTAGCTACTTTCTGCCCTTCTGTTACCATCACTTGGGTATAAGATACCTTACATTTTCCTCTATTATTGTAACAAAGTCTTAATTGAATCTCTTCCAGTCCCCCTCCCACGGAGTCCTATCTTTCAGTCTAATCTCACCTCAGTAGCAAAAAGATTCTGAGAAAATGTGATCTGCATATTGTCGTTCCATTTCTTATAGCACTGTGATAAATTTCCATTTCAATGACATTTTAAAGTCTAGGCATCTTTGTAACCTTATATCTCCTCCTCTCTTCCTCATTCACTTTCGTCTGATAACAGCCACACTGTTTTTGTCCCCTCCCACTTTCATTTGTCTGAATGCCGATTCCCAGATCTCCACCTTAGTGAGCTTTCTCAAAACCAACATACATGTATTCAAATTAGCACCCATCACTTCCCAAAACTTCATGACATCTCTTCTGATTTACTTTTCTTCCAAATGTACAGAACAGCCTGGAGTATTCTATTTATTTTACTTCTGTATGTTTCAGTCACTAGGAGCAGGGATCCTCCCCATGCCATTTCCATTGCTGCTTTTTGTGTCAACCATTTATAAAACTTTGCAAAGTAACTGGCCAATGATAGCTCTTAAAAAAAAGACATAACTGATATATATGTGTATGTTTATATATATATGCTTATATATATATGTGTGTGTGTACAAAAACAGCGCAGGAAAGAATGAATAAAGCGTGTTGAGAGTTGTCAGTTTCAAGTATCTGGCACTCAATTCTTTTTCTATGTTGTCAAACATAGTACTAATGAGGAGGTAATTCTGGTCTATGCTGACATGATAAGCAAATTTCAGTTTTCATTCCTTGCTGTATATGTAAGTCCATAATTTGAAATGAATTCACCACATCTTTGAATAAATTTCCCCTGATGAAATTTAAAACATTTATGGCATTTGTTGCAACAGAACCTACTTTGTATTTAGTTACTAATATAAAAATGCATTATTCAGACAAAACACAAGAAAGTAGTGGAAAGACAAGTTTCAGGAAATGTGTGTTTAATGTATTCTAAAATATTTTCTAGCACCAAACTGATACTTATTTATAATTTTGATAATTAAGGAATGATTCTGTTCATCACAGAAACAGTCAAATGATCAAATTTCATTTATTAGATCATTTGTTTTTCATTCCCTACCAAAACGTGTGTATTTTCTTGTTATCCTAGGTTATAACAACACCATTACAGGTGAAAGAAGAAAGCGAAATAATATTGTTTCTCTAAAGAGTTCTCAGTTATGAAAATGCTGTGAAAATTGATGTCAGTTCACATACTGAAAAACTAATAAATCTGAAATGAGAAAAATAGGTAAAATGAGAAAGAATAAAGTAATATAATTAGAATAAGAAAAAAAGGATGAAAAAATAGACTATGCATGAATAGTTAACTTCTGTATCTTAAATGCCTAAAGCATTGAAATTATTTTAAACATATATTTAGAAATAAAATACAGAGAGGTATTTTCTATTGGCTCATCAACACCTAATCAAACATTTTGTCATGTTATAGATACAATTCAAATGTATTTTACCTCTCTTCTTGTATATGCATTTCCATAAAATGATACTATTTTCTACCTTTTTGTTACTATTTCTGTTAATCTAGTAACAGAATAATTATCAGTAATAGTACCATGTAACGTATTTTCTCATGCTTATTATATTTGAACTATACAAGATACCTCTAAAAATGAAAAATAATATGGTCACATTATCTTCGAGGTCTAATAGGATGGGTTGTCCAGTCACAGCCCTTCCACATATGAATAAAACATCTTCTGCAGTGTTGAGCACCAGAGGTCTACATTAACATATGTGCTCCCCACTGATATTAGCTAACAACTACATGGGCAGAAAGAGAAAACCCCATGCCTGAAAAACAGCAGAAGAACGAATTCTGTTGTCTGCCGCTATGAACTGCCTCAGATGGAATCCTGCCTTGTGATTGGACAGATACAGCTGGCATGTGCTTCACACATATTCTTGAGTTTGTAGTCAATGTATTCCCAATAATTATTTTACATTAAATTATGAATATTTTATATAAAATCCTAAACTGTACGGGAAAATCTTCCTTTTTTTAACGGTTGAAAGAATATTTACATTATGCAGTTCCTTAACTCTCCTCATGGTGGAGTCTACAGTTAGTCTAGCAAAAGTTTTATTGACAAGCATATTAAAATAGAGCCTTTGATTTACACTATACATTCATAAGACTCCATATTTTTCCCTTAATAATTCAGTTGTTATATATCAGTTGTTTTTCTCCTGACCAATATGGTTCAACAATATATAATCTTTATTCAGGAATTTGTACTAATTTTTTCATAAAAATTCCTAAGTTTTTGTTGCCCCTGAATTAAGGATAGTAGAACCCTAACATATATCCTATCAAGTTAGAGTCCTGACCTTGTGTTCTTTTTAATGATCAGTCATTGCCTTCAAATGTGAATTAATACACTTTGGTTATTACCAGATATTATTTATTTATTACAAGATATAACTGGTGATAATATTTGAATTTACCCTAAGCTTCTAAATGTAAAATCAAAAGCAGTGGTAAAGTTATAGTGGCTTGAGATAAAATATTAATAGGAATTTTATAGAGAAAATATTTAACTAGACAGCTAAAAATCATTTTGTCCGATATTAGTTCCCTGAAGTATTACATAAAGGAGTCTGTAGCAAGAGAAACATTTTCCCTCATACTAATAGTGAAGAATTTAGAAAAAGAGTAAAGAAAAATTTCTGTGAAAACATGGCATTTCAAAATAAGACATTCAAATGATATAAAACACTTATTATTTAATAAGCATTCTTAATTTTATAATTTAATCTTTCTCAAGCATTGCAATGAAAGTTAATGTACTTTTATTATTTTTGCAGGAGAATTATTTTTGTTCATTGCAACTGTAAAATTCTATAGTAGCTTATCAACACCTACCTTCTTTTAGGGAAATACACTTCTGTGATTCTTGAGTGTAATTATTGTGGTTCATAAAAGCCATGTTATTATGTTGGCTTAGGATAATATGCTTTTTACATAAAAATAACTTATAGTTATTCTCTCCTCTGTTGGTAATTATAACCCAAGTCCATTGCAGTAATAAACTTGGGCTGAGTACTTGATGGACCACTTTATTTTATTCTAACTACCTTTTTTCTATTACAACTATTTATTATGTCTTCATAAAGGTGATGCACAGCTATACTAAAATGAAAGACACAATACACCTCTTTTTCAAAGATACGCTTTTTTTCTTGCCAAAAAAATCAAGTCGTTATTTATTCAAAGTTAATATTTCAAAGCTGTATTATCCTCAGTGTTTTTTATCATGAAGAAGAGCTACAGAAACATATCATTGAACAAAAATGTCTCCCCAAAAGACATGGTCTTGTTACCTGTGGTAGTCATACTCTTAATCTTTTTGCACAGAAAAAGAAAAAAATTAGGATTGGACACAAAGAAGCTATTTGATTAAGTGGAAATTTCCTTGTATATATTATATGTGTTGCCAAGTGCTTGGAACTAGCTCATTTCCTTTCCTATGCTGAATGTAAAAAATACGAAATTTACAAAATACATTTTATAACATGTCTTAGATGTGCCCTCTTCTGTTCATTCTAAGAAATATTATTCTGGTTGTTTTGCTTTGTTAATAGTATTTTCATTATGACCACAGAAAATATTAAAATTTACATTTAGAGATAAAATATTTCTTGAAAACTGTGCTTACACAAATAGATTATGTGACCTGTTATAAAACGCATATGATAATATTATCACCATGAATCGTAGTCTGATTTTAGCAAATAAGACTAACGACAACAATAAAAATACTACTCAACTAGATTGTGTTTTCAACACTTATGAAGAAAAATGTGTGGCAACTTAGTTAAGAAAATTCCACACCTAATGATATTGTTATCCAGACATATTGGTCTTTTATGATTAAGTCTCATTTTATTTAACCTTGTTTTCTCTTATTCTGTCGATCAAATTTCATGGTTAAATCTTTCAAATGTTTACACTACCTTCTCTCCTTTTTCAAGATTGAACTCATGTTTCTATTCTGTTTGCTTTTATTTTAAGGGGAAAGTGGTAGGATAGGAGTATTTCTGTGGTTTCCACGTAGGCCCTATGCTCTCTGCAACATTCTAATTCTGTGAGTTTTAGCCTTAACTGTCAAGACAAACAATAACAACAAATGCAATTTCACTTATGTGAATTGGTTCAGCTGGCTCCATGATCCATCCTCTGGTGTTCATGAAAAATATCTACAGTCCTTCCCTTTATACTTTCAGTGATAAAGTATATTTCTCTAGGTTGTGTCTTCCACACTGGACCAATGACATGGTAATAAAAATTCCTAATAAATCTATTCTCGCAATTCTGAAAAGCCACTCTTTGGACCTATAATTTATCACTAATTGGTTATGTTATAGAATTTACAAATTCACATCAAATATTTGTACTATCAGAAGTAACATTTATTGCACAAATAACATACATTAGGTTCTTTATTTTTCAGACAACTTTACTCAGTGAATAAATGTTTGTTGTAGGAAGACACAAAATGGAAGTAAATCAAAATTTAAAGCAATAAATGTATCATAAATCTCAAGAATGATCATGGTATTCTAGAATATGTTCTCAAAATGCAAATGTATACATCAGTATGCTCCTTACACATGATAGGTCATGCTAGGTAAGGTATCTTGTACTTTACATATTTAATGATATCATTCATTTCTGTAAATACCAAAATATTACAGATTGTGTAGACATAAGTCTGTAGGTTATGCTTGGAAATAGATACTAAGAGTATGATTAATAGTGTGGGATAATGTGGGCCGAAACAAGAAATTGGATCAGTTTAAATTTGGTGGTGTGGTCTCATTAAGCAAAAATTTTAATTTCAATGTTTTAAATGGAGATATACTTTTAATGCATATTAAGTATTAGACTAATAACATTTTTCACCACTAATTTCACCACTAATAATATTTTTCACCACATTAGATGATTCCATTGCATCATCTAATTTATAGCATTTGCGATAAAAAAATCTGATTTAAAGTTTCGGAAATGAAATTTTTATCTTGTTCTTTTGAAAACATTCTCTTTTGTGTTTCAAGAATTTGGTTTAATATGTGGTGTTCAGTGTGTGTGGATGTGTGTGTGTGTGTGTGTGCAAGAGTGTGTGTAAATACTTTGTGTATAGGGTTAGGACTGGAACTCAAATCCAGGACTTTGTTCATGCTAAGCAATGGCACTACCACTGAGTCACATACCAACCTGCGTGTAGTATGTTCCACTTGGATTTTACCTAGTTTTTTAGTTTTCTACTTACTTCTTAATTTTTTAGTAGTTTTTCATAAATTTTGGTAAAACCTTTCCTTAGTATTTATTTAATTATTGTTTCTGACACTGTCTTACCTAAATTGATATTTCAAATGTCTTGGTCTGATCAGGCTGCTATAACACAGTACCACAGACCAGATGGATGAGACAACAGAAATTACTTTTTCTTATAGATCTGGAGGCTGGCGGTTTCCATGATATGATACTGAGCTTCTGGTAATGGTTCTCTTTCTGACTTGCAGATAGAAGAGAGACAGTAGGATCTCCTGATAAGACCATTAATCCACCAAAATGACCTATCATGACCTCGTTTAAACCTATTTATGTCCTAGAAGTCTATCTCCTAGAAACATCCAAATGGTAATTAGGACTGAATTCTGTCCAGAGAGCAAGTCTTCTATAACATCTGTACTACCATTCGATTTGGCTACTTAGTTTATAATTTTCAGCTACTGCGCTTTATCTTAGATGTTCTGCAGATTTCTTTTTAAAGATTGACAAGAGATGTTTCATGTTGACATCGATTTCTTAAATTATGAGGTTAATTGAAGGTTCATGCTGATAATTCCAAAGTCTGAATTTGGTTGTCTTTGAACTACTTTTTTTCTCTTGATTTTAGGTCATTAGTTTCTGTTACATAACATGCCTAGCATTTTTTGACACTTTAGTTTGGAGTCTACGAGCAGTAAATTGGAGAGTCTCTGGTGACACTACTTTTCTGAACAGAGTGTTGTGCTTGAAAGGATGGCAGTGAGATTAGGATGGATAAATGATGTATTCCATCTGCAATTTCAGTCATTTGAAGTCTTTCCTTTGGGCCTGGAATGGAGTTAAAGAAGGGCTTACATCTCATTCTTTTGCTTTCCTCCTACATTACAGCTCATTGGACTCTTAGAAATACTGGCCTCTCTGACAAACTACACAATTCCGTTATGCCCAAGTCTTTCATGCTTTTCCCTCTTTACTCTGTGCACCAATTTTATAGCTGGTTGCTATGTCTCTTGCCCTCTTATAATTTAGCAATAAATTGTGGTCTAAAGATTCAGAGAAGGTCAGACTCATAACTGCAGTTTCCCTTTTCTCTGCTTTTAATACCTGTAACCCTGATACTAGTCTCAAGATTTTGCTACTTTAATTGGTCTGATATCAGTTCTCTTCACCCTTGACATTAGAACGTGTTTGTGAAACCTCCAAGTAGCTGGTTTCTGCTGGACTGCATGTTTTTGCATCAGGAATCAACAAACGACACTAGAAAGGAAAAGATTCCAGGAAGAAGTAAACTTGACCCCCAATCCCAAGTCCTAGATTTAGTCACTGTCTTGCCTTCAAAGGGTGGGGATAATTATTTTATTGGTATACTATCTAATATTACAATTTATCTCAAAATAAGTAGTCTAATACAGCTTTGTAGTTGATTATAGAGGTCTTTTGGCTCAGTCTTATTTATTTTTTATCAATTACTAAAAGAAGGCTAATCTCATAAATGTACCTTAGATTTCTTCTATAGTAACATATCATAGGTTCTGATAGGCACCTTATTTCCTACATTTAAAAGCTTAATTTAGTCTGTAATTGCTTTAAAGGGAATTTACAGTCCACATGCAAGGGTAATTTTCTTCTTAATAATTTCATTGGATTTCTGTAAAGGAAAGTTTTATACTATTTGTCTTTTTACATCTTTATCAAGCCTTTCTTTGTTATCAATGTATGATGACTCTAAAGTTCTACTGACAAATGAATATTTTGATAGATCTATGCATGTCTTACAAACTATGAGGCCATCCTGTGTATCTTAATCAGTGCATCTATAATAGCTGAAGAAAGCCACTTGCCCAATGAATTGTGATAATTGAAATGCTAACATAAGTGCCATGAATAGTTGTTCTGTTTTTAATTCATTTGAGAAATTTCACCTTAACCATATATCTATCTGTTGATCTCTCTAGGCGCTTCTTACCCCATGGGCTTCTATAAGCAAGCACACACACAAGTACTCTCTCTTACAGACTTATTTATACATAATTATTGAATTTCCCTAGATGTGTTACACCATTAGTAGACAAAAATTTCACACTATTTCTGTATTTCTTAATGCAGGGTATAAGGAGCTATTGAGAAATTTCTTCTGAAATGTACAAAGGAAAATGTTCTCATTTTCATGAAAATTCAGAGTTTTAAGATCATATTATCTTCCAGCATGACATTGACAGTAAAAAATAATTTAAAAATTCAATAGCAGATAATGCTATAATGTCAACTTTTATTATGTACATTTTACATTATTATAGACAGTTTCAAAATGAAAGTTTGCCATGACCCATAACTTTTCCAAAAGTTAGGTATTTAACTGTCACTTCCTAGAAATGTGTTTTATCAAAAGTGGTAAAAAATATTCTTATTCTCCTAATGGCAACATAAGTTCAAAAGTTAAAGCAGTAATAACAACAAAATATAAGCAGAATATATCATTTTAGTATTTGTTTTTGAACCTTTACTTAGTGATTTATGCAGTAGCACTTAAATATCTAATATAAAATGAGGGAATAACAGCAAAAGTCTACGTCGATGAATGCCAGTATAAAATCAACATATAATAATTAATGAAAAATGGAATCATTTGCCTATCTTTGTAAATCAGTCTAGCACATTGCCTACTATTTATAAAATAACTTGGGACTCTGCTTTCTGAATTGGGAATAACACCTACACATTCTTACCCACTCAGAACAACTATTTCAAACCCACACTGGCACAACTGTACTATCCTTTCAGTTTGGAATTTTATTAGCATTTATCAAATCCTCATATTAGATAACTTATTTCAGAAAGGCATAAAACTTAATCTTCACGAAAATTTCACTATAGACACTACTTTTACCTTAAAAATATGTAATTACTTGGGAAGAGATCACTAACATGATTTCAGTGTCTCACAGCTAGTAAATGGTGAATGCTAAATTATAACTGTAACCTTCAAAGTACATGCACATTATGCTGTCTGACACTACTTTAAGACTTAGATCTAACAAGATGTATGATTAATAAATTCTGTGTGAATAATAGTTCAGGGACCTGAAGACCAAAGTAGAGAGATTACAGAATACAGATGGATACTACACTTGAAAAAGGTGCTCCTATTATCAGTTCATAAAATGCATAGAAGCTACTGGAGGCTAAGCAAGAAGATATAAAAAGTATAACTCCAGCATAATTATTTAAGAATAAGCTAGTGTTACCTGGAAAAATAATAACATTGGTCATTATTAGCAAAATTTCAAAAAGGAAAGAGGAAAAATCTAAAAAGAAAGGAATTTGTATAAATTGCATGGTAAGATAAAGATATGAGAAATTTGAAATGTGTCATTTAAATTAGAAACTGTGTATATTAAAAATAACTGGAAATTCTTGCAATAAGTGTGAGGGATGAAATGATGTCTTGGTTCATCATACATGAAGAATATTCTATCAAAAATCTGCATATATATATATATATCTCCATGAATCATTTTAATCAAATAAATGGCTGTGAGGTTTAATGTCAGGCAACTCGTAATTTGAAAATATTTTTCCTCATTTTCTAATTTGTGATCACTAGCAGTTTTTATCATTTTACTCCTGATAAAGACATGATGAAAGTCAACAAAATAAATAAAAGCTATGAGTGTATAATATTGGGATTCAGCAAATGATTATTTATGTGATTATTGTACTAATATTTGGACTTTTTACATGATGCTTTTCTAAAATATATTTGAACTTTTGTTTTTACAATCATATTCATCAGAATTTTGATGTTTAGCTTCTCAGTATTTACTAAGTAATTTTTAGTCCTATCTTCTATATTGTCCCTCAAAAGTACTATGTTTCCTAACTGTAATGCACAGTGAAATAGAACCCATTAAATATGGGTACATTTTTTTAAAAAATTTCCAAAAATGTGCACATACGGAATATATTTGCAAATATTGGGCAACATGGATAACTAATGATATTTCACCGGTGAAAAACTAAATGAATGTTTGTGGAGATATATGTGTTTAACTCGTTTTAAACACTGAACAGGACAACCCACTTGGGACATTTTCTGTCTCTCTCTCTCTCAGACAGAAGCCTTCTTTCTCTCAATAAACATATTCTGCTCATAAAAAATAATGAATAAATAAACACTGAACAATGCATACGTGTATTGAATGTTACATGCAACCCTACAAATACGGTAAAATTGGGTTTTTTTTGTATATCAGTGAAAAATTAAATAAATGCTTTTAAGGTCAACAGAAGAGGTACAATTTGCTATGTTGAAATACAGTTCAGTTTTATAGATTTAAAGACTAGTCATCCGAAAATGTTACTACGTGATTTCTTTAAGTACTTTCTGTTATTTACAATTTTACTCATGTAGATTAAACCAAAATTACAACATTGATTTGCTTGGTGTAGTACATAAATAATCAGAAAATTTAAGGGATTGTTTTCTTAGTTTTTCACCTGTGCAATGTTTCACCCCTTTTACTGTGCCTAAAACCAAAGAAAATCCCTAGGTTAACCTACATGAGTTTTCATAGAAGCAGACACTGACAGAGATTTGTATGCATACCATAATCACTGGGCGGGGAGCTTTTAGCCAAAATGTGTGTGAATGAATAAGAAAAACACAATAGACTAATGGGAGGTATTTTACTCTGATGCAGTGAACAGAGTAGAGTATCTGGTTCAAAACCTTAGTTCCAACTGTCATAGAAGTAGGTCAGATTATATCTGAAATGATTCTGAAAAGCAAATTTACTTGCAGACAGTTCTTTGACAAAAGCTCCCAAGACACCTAAGAGGAATAGAAAAACCAAATTCTACAGAGGGAAATGCTGAGCTGAGTTACATTTATTTTCCTTAGAAGTTTTAGCAGATCCTATGGGCGGAAACAGCTGAGATGGCTGTTCAGAGCTATTTGAGCTCAAATGTGAAGATTGGAACTTTGTATCCACCAGTTACCAACTATTGGACACTTTAAAGAGGGTATGTATCCTTGGGTGAGACTCCTCCCTGTAGGCTAGGACAGTGGATGGGAAGAAATTGAGTTCCACATCATTTGCAGGCAACACTTTCAGCAACTGGGAACAATGAGTACCTTCATCTTGAAGGGCACCACTTTTTCCACTGCAAGGCCGTAAAATGCCATTAGCAAATGTGTAATGGGAAGAACTTATTCCTTCTGGGATCATCTGCACATTTTTGCCTTAAATCTTCCTACTGATCGAGTTAGTATCTAATTGATATCGCCTAGACATCAAACACGAATTTCTTACCTCAGTACCTCAAACACTTAATGTAAGAGCCTATCATTTTGTGAGTAATTATGTATTAAGGGAAAAGAGCAATGTCTAAGTTTTTTACCTAGCCAGTGACATATCAGGAGTCAGAACTGCATGACTTTACCTTGTTGTTTCAGGAATTGAGATCTTTTCAGAGAGAGGAAAGTGGAGGAAGTAGAGCATGTCTATGTCAGAAGAATATCACAAATATGAGACAAACATTTCCATCTATTTTTCCCACAGGACTGAATGCATTTCTTTTTCTGTTTTTATTACTATATAATTGACGTACATAATAAATGTATTTATTGTGTAGAAATAGTACCTATTTGTATTACATTTTGATCATGTTTATTTCTCTTTTCCTCTCCTCCTTCCTGTCTCTATTCATCCTTAGATGCCTTTCAAGTATCCACAAAATCTCCATGTCCTATCACCTAGCTTTGATTTCCTCTTTAAATTATTTTAATGTGGGTTTCTCATTAAAAGAAAGCATGTGGTGTTTAACCTTTTTTAATGTGATTTACTGTATTTCACTGAGCATTATGGTCTCGAGGTGCATCCATCTCCCTAGAAATGATTCAAATTTACCTTCCTTTATTTTATTTCTGTGTATCTCTCTTTCTATAGAACTACAAAAAAGAAAGATGAAAAAACTTTAAACCCCAACAAACAAAAGAGCGAAGCATGAGTAAGGGCATAGATTGAGAGGCATAACACAGAGAATTAATCCTCTAAGTTACATATAGTATGTTCTGGTAGAGGGGACACTGTTTTCTAAGACAAAAGCCCAAATTAAAAGCCTTCTAGAACATTCCTGGGTTAGCAAGTTCCATAGAGGGCATGCACACATTCCAGATAGTCAAGAAAATCATGCTGAAGGAGCATTAAAGGCCTGAGGGCAATGTTCAACAAGTACAGGCCTGAAGTAAACAAACAGGTAGAGAATGGAGCTTCTGTCTCACTTGTGCAAATTCTGAGTCTACAGACTATGGCAGTGACTGTTACAGTGTCCAAAAGACTAGTTTGTACAGGTTGTAAATTATTAAACATAAACATAATGGCCAGACCAGTATAGACTATCACAGACCAAAACAATCACTTCACATCCAGGATTCTGAATCCTTTTCTTAAGCCATCAGAAAGCTATTCAGGGAATGAGAAGTCAGAACAGCACATCTGAGCACTCACTTGGGACACTGGGTCATCATAGGACCATTTAAACCAGCTTTAAAAATGACTGTGAATCTGAACTCCTTGTAAAATTAAGAGTCTGTTTAAGCTAAAGAACATTGTAAGATCATTAATTAGCGAATTAATTTTCCAAACTCCCCATTTAGAAAAGGACAATGGAAATAATTATGAGGTTACAGGATATGGAAATGTAAAATTTTGAGCACATGAGTAGTTCAAGTGAATTTAATATACTATTTCAAATATATGGGTGAACTAACTAGAATTTGGAAACCTCATTTAAAGTTTTATCTTTCTTTTATTTGCTTGATATACTTAATACATACAGGCTACCAGAATTTAAAATAAGCTTACCTCCTTACCATTCAAAATAAACATTCATATCAATTTTAAAATAAGAGCAAAAAGAATTTTCTGGAATTCAACTAAACTAAGACAAAATCACAAAAAGGTAAAAATTAATGTGAATCATAGTTGTGCAATTTTTGCAAACATATTTAAACATTAATATATTAGAAAGATGACCTGTTTGGGATTCTGAAAAAAAGAGCCTAAAATCAATTGATGATACTGTCTACACTTCATTGTCTGACAATCATGAGAATTTCTGTCACAGTAAAATAGCAATCTACTTTAGGTCCTAATGGATATTAATTCATTTATTCAAACATTGAATGTTTGAGTGCTTACAGTAATCAAGGCTGTACTCTGCACATGAGACATTCAAAGACAAATAGAATGTGCTCTTTAGGTACTTCACAGTTTTCCAGGAGTGATACACCAAACAGCAAGCTAAGTTAATAAAAAGTAATAAATGGAACAAGTGACGTTTACATAGAGATACAGGAAACATCTGTCTTGAAATCGTCAGAGAAACTACTACATAAAGCTAGGACGTGAGAAAATCATAGGAACTTACATGATGTCATAGACAATAATATCCATATGTAAAGCCAACATCATTTTCTAAAGAACATCAATGTTTTGTTAGTGTGTCACATGTTGAGAGAAGGATATTTTATACAAGAAGAACATAGAATATGCAACAGTGAAGATCGAGGTATTAATTTGAATTGTAGATAAAAGTTCATAGGAGCAGTTTATGTCCTAATAAAACACTGAATTTTACTAGTAATGTAAAGGGTTTCTGCATTTAAAGCAGGAGTGTGCTATGAGCAGATTTGCTCTTTATGAAAGCAATCTTCTTGCATGTGGCAGAGAATGCTTTAACAGAACAAGACTAGAATTGTCAAGAAGTACTAATAATATGTTCTACTTTTTAAAAAGACATATCTGATTATGTCAGTTAGCCATATTTAGTACAATGTATAATCAGTGACCAGTTATATAGGTAAAGTTCAATAAAACATTTAGTGGTGAAAAGGTGCATTCTTTTTCCCCTCCACCTGAACAATGACTGTAAAGCAACACATGTGAGATAAAACAGTAAGAGCAAAGCTCACAACTAAATCTGACAAAGGATAATAAGGGTTATCCTAAAGAGAAGGAATTCTTAAATACTGAATAAAGAGCAGCAAAAATTGTATGAGAACAAAGCTCAGAGATGGCTGAGTATCAGAAATGACAAAATAACATTAATTTCTAAAGATGTGCTTTGGAAGTGATTCCAAAAACAAAATATTCATTGGTGTCAGGTCTCTGCACTAGACTCCTGCCCAACTAGGAGAAAAGAAACTCCCCCCAAACAGATCTGTTATTTGCACCTACCAGGGCATGCATTCAACAGGAAGCCAGCAGCTGTCCCCACGCAGCTCAACCTGCAAAGAGCTGGTTCCACGAAAAACCACAAGAGACAGGCTGTGCCTGCCAGCATCCCCCGCACCATCATCTATCACCTAGCCTTAGACCCCCTACTCAGAGACCCAAAATTTTGTACTCCCCTCAGCAATACTCCCTCCCCTACCTAAACTCCCCTATAAAAACACGCCCTTACCCCTTGTTCAGGGCCAATGGTCTTTTTGCCTTTGGCCCTACCGCACCCAGTTGGCAATAAAGTCCTTGCACGTGGCTTCAACTTTGCCTGCCTCAGTGGTCTCAGTTGGACTTTGGTTTGGCCTAAATATTGGTGCTGTTCTGTATGTCACAAAAGGTAAATCAAAATTGAAAAGTGCCTCATAAATGCGTGGTCATTATAGTATAGGTTAAAAGATTGAAAAGAGAGGAAAAAAATACAGGTTCATCTCTTTCAAGAAATTTAGCTATAATAAGAGAATTAACATGGAAAATGTCATATTGAATATCTTCTTTTTAAAATGCAAAGTCCTTGAAAGAAAAGAGACATTAGTCTGTGGGATGTTGTGGAAATATAAATAAAAAGAGCATTTGAATAAAATTCATAAGCACATAGGTAAGTGTTACACATTTATGCACGTAATGCACCAGATCAGCCTCTGTGTGTGTGTGTGTGTGTGTGTGTGTGTGTGATGGAGATTGAACCCAGGACTTTTGCCATGGTCTGCATTATCAAGCCATTTCATTTCTCATTGTTGTCAGTCACTAAATTGCTCGAGTGGGGCTCAAACTTGCAACTTTCCTGTGCCGCCCTCTCAGAGTGTAGGAATGCAAGTAGGTGCCAATATTCTTGGTGGTATCAGTCCTCTTTTTCAGAGATAGGAAACTGATCCATGAAGTTAGAGACATTAGCTGAAATATGCAGTAGGG
>RJWT010003726.1:0-35493 GCA_004365215.1 Cuniculus paca | reverse complement strand
AAACTATGCTTTGAGGTAGGAAAGAAAGAACTCGGAAGCAGCCACCCCTACCCACAGATGCGGAACACACTTAGGGTAGTTCACAGATCCCTGCTGAACTAGTGAAGAATACCCTAGATGATTCTTGGTTACTTTTCTCTCCTTGCTGCGACAAAATACCTGACGCCCAAAATGAAGGGAGAAAGGTTTATTTGGCTCACAGTTTGTGGAGGGTTCAGTCCATATTCAGCTGGCTCCAAGGCACGGTGGCGTGGCTAAGTGGCAGCAGTTCATGGAAGACACAAGTGACAAAGGTGGCCAGGGCAAAAAGGAAAAAGCAAGCCGCCTTCCCTCCCTTATATAGTGTGCTGGCTCCGCCCCTGGGCGGGCACATCACTCACACAGCCAATCCCAGCGCTAGACAACAAAGCAATCACAAACACTAGATTCAGCCGCCTGCATGACTGCATGAGACTTTGGGGGAACATTTAAACAAACCACAGCAATGCTCCTGCTGTCCAGTGCTTTCTGAGGCTTCAAGGAGGGACTGTGAGGAAGGGGCAGATTTTGAAAGACTGTGCTTTTCTTTTGTTAGCTGGAATCTGGAGTCCCTCTTCCAAGCCCTATGGATTTAATGTACAAAATTTTGGTGAAAAACAAGAAGAAATCACACAAGTCATCCTCAGAAGGAAGTGGCAAAAAGAAGCTCTCAGAACAAGCGTCCAACACATACAGCGACTCCTCCAGCGTGTTCGAGCCCTCGTCCCCGGGAGCTGGTGAGAGACGGGGAGATGCCAGGGACCTGTGGGGTTAGGAGATGCCCCTTAGAAATTACCTTAGAGGGACTCTTAACATTTCTACTCCAGCATAGATTTAAACAGCATGGGTTTCCGATTGCTGCTACAAACATTAAGTATTTAAAAGAGTTCTGTAAGCCCAGAGGCCTGCAGGGAACTCGGGCTCCACGTAGGAGTTGCAAAACTGTGTTCCTTTCTGGAAGCAACAAGCAACAATTCCTTTCCTTGCTTTTCCGGCTTCCAGAGGCCCCACACACCCTTGGGCTCACTGCACCCCACCCCACCCCAGCTTCAAAGCCAGTCATTTGCATTTCCCTAACCTGACATCTCCTCTGACCATTCCTGAGAAATGCCCTCTGTTTTGAGTGACTCGAGTCTTTACGTCTGATCACCCAGGCCATCCAGGGTGCAACCTCACTTGAAAAGTCTTTTTTATTTTTCACAAAACACGAACATGTATGGGAGGACATTATTCTGCCATTCGACGTTAGCCAAATAATCTTTGGGGTGACCACAGGATTTTAAGCTTCCTAATGGAAAAAATTAACAGTAGGACCAAGGACAGGATGTTCATGGGAGGTGGGGGCATTCTCATGGATGCCTTGCTAAAGGGATCTAGGTGTCTTAATATTTCATGTTTTACAGAACCTTTCAACAGTCATGAAATGGCAAAATTACCATTAGGTGATGCTTACTATCTTTCTTAAACGTACGTTAGAAGGGATATTTTATGGTAGATGAGAATAAAATTCAAAATGGTCACTCTTTTCCCTAGGGTTGTCATTCAGTCTAATTGATTTCCCAGATTCAGGCAGAACCTTGATAATCTGAAGGTGCATTAAAAGTTCTGATTAAGTAGAGGAAACTTCCAACTTGATAGTAGTAAGTTTGCAATTCAAAGTTTAACTTTGAGACGGGCATGGTGGCGGGCACCTGTACCCCCAGCAATCTGGGAAGCAAAGGCAGGAGAATCCCAAGTTTGAGCCCAGCCTGGGCAATTCGGCAATTTAGCAAGACCCCGTGTCAACATAAAGAAATTTCAAAAGGGATTGGGGATATGGTGCAGTGCAAAAACCCTCTGTTCAAGCCCCAGTACTCCAAAAAGAGAAAGAAAAAAGAAAGGAAAGAAAGAAAAGTTTAGATTTGGGGGCTGGTGGTGTAGCTCGGTGGTTGGACACTTGCCTAGCAGGCACAAGCCTTGGGCTGAAGCCTGAGGATAAACCACGACAGAAGTTTGACATTGGAATCACCATTTTGGAAATGTGTTCAGTGTATCTACAAAAGCGGGACATAGGCTCTCCATGCTCCAGAAATTCCACTTCCTAGGGAAACAGCCAGTAGGGTTAGGAATGTGTATTCACTTTTACCAAGAGATGTGTACATGGATTGCTAAAAGCAGCACTCTTAAAAATGGTCAAATACTGGAAACCAGCCAAATGTTTAACAAGTGAATAAATGATGGTATATTCACACGAAGGAATACTGTAAGTCAAACACAAAAAAGTGGATACTTTATGAGTCTGTTCATACAAAGGACAAAAGCAGACAAAGCTAATCTGTGCTGTTGGAAGCCAGGGTAAAAGTTGCCCTTGGAGAGGAAGTAATGAGAAGGCAGCCCAGGGGCTTTCTGGAAGCTGAGTTACATTTTGTTTTTAATGTGGATACTGGTTACTGAGACAACTTCATCTGATGAGTGTCCACTGCACTGTATACATCTTATTTCTGATCTCTACAGTATTTTCTGTATTCCTATCGTTTGTCAATTAGAAGATGTTAAAACAATTTAGAAATGAAAAATTGAAACTCTGAAGCAATCAGGAAAATAATAATTGGCCAAGACTCTGGCTTGTTTTGCCTTCTATTTTTGCGTCCTGATTGTCATTTGCTTTTATCGTTTAGATCAGTGTCCTTATCAACAAATATCATATCGTTCTTTGAGAGGGTTCTGTTTTGCAGCTCTTCAATGTATATTTCAAATGTTATTGCATCATTCTGATTCATTCTTCAAAAATAACTTTCAGTCTCCGTAAAGATGTTCTTTTTGAAGTTTTGAAATGATTATCACTAGAAACCACCTGTCTCCTAGCAAGCCCCTGTCCCCTGAAAGCTACCCGACAAACCTTCTTCCCCTGAATGTGGGTGCTTGTATTTTCTACCATCTGCCTTTCCTACTACCAGTTCTCTCCCTCTCATTAAGTGGATGCATAATACAAATAACGATTTTTACAGGCAATGAGCAATATTGCTTAATTCAGAGGAAAGAGCAGCAATCTGTTAGCAATTCGGTAGATTTCCTAAGCTAGTCCGTAGTCTGTTGTGCAATCATTATTTATTCCAGTGGAAATTTTTGGACATTTTAATATGTAGGTAGGCCCCAGAGTAAAGAGCACTGTTAATTTACTGCTTGGTTTGTAGATGTTTGCAGTATGAAAACTCAAGTAACTTGAAAAACATGAAATGAAACTTATTTTAAAGTTCATTGACTTATCATGGCCTCTATTGGCCATTTGCCTTTCTAGGATTCTGCCTTGTATCCAGTACACTTGTCTTAAAGAACTAGGGTCAAGATTTTATTTATTTTTAATAATTCCACCAGATTCCTTCGAGGTCCTTCTAAAGACTTATGGATCAGTTTTAAAAATAAATAAGTTTTTTAAAAAATTGTCAAGAAAAAACTAGGTTCTTGCTCTTATAAGTAAAGGAAGGCAGATTCTTTCTTTCCCACATAAATCAATGACCTGACTAGGTATTTGGAAGGACTGCTGTGTTGCTGTGTCCAATGAAGACTCTGCCAAACATTTTTTCAGATTATCTCATTAAAAGAATCCCCTCTCTGATTACAAAAACAGTAAGAATGAGAACTTCAGGCAAAATTTTCATTATAAAAAGTACTTAAGTGACAACCTCCTGAAAGTACATGTTGGTAATAAAATTTTCTATTCAAAATAAAATTGATTCACCCTATTGATGCAATATTGGCATCATAAAGTGGCTTTATGAGATCTTCTTTAATAACTCATAAATAATAATCCTTGTTGGTCCCAGAAATCTATTCTCTGTAAAGATATTTCATGAATGCCTTACTCACTGCTATCATTCAGTAATTGATTGAATGTGGTCAGCCAAATGAAAGAATTTAGAAGCTTCTTGGAAAGCAGTGCTGTAGGTGCCTGTTGTTTCTATGTATTGAATGGGGACACAACTTCAGAAGGCAAAGTTGCTTGCCTCATTGTGCAGCCAATACTGCCATCTACTGCCTTGAAAGTGCTTATGCAGTAGTTAAATCAATTTAGAACTATCCCTTTACTTTTTTTAAGATAGTAAAACCCAATGAAACAAAGCAGAATAAAGCCAATCAAAACAAAACAGTGAAAGTGGTACAGAACTTCAAAGCAGGATCCAAGGAAATTAACAATGGATACCATAGTATAGCTTGTTATCGTCACAATAGCTGTCCATTGCATCAGACATAGTAAAATGAAATAAAACAAAACAGAACAAAACCAATCAAAACAGAACATTGAATAAAGCAAAACAATAAATCAAAAAAAAAAAAAACAGTGAGAACAAGATTGGATTTCAAAAATGAGACAGAAGGAAATGTCCAGTGCTTGCTATATTGCGTACTGTTATCCTCCTAATGGATGCTCAGACACTGGCCCCAGGCCTGAAAAGTCAGTCAAACAATACAAACATTCAGTTTTGACTTGCAAATATTTCTACATGCTTGGGTCAGACTAAAGAACAGGGGCATGGAAAAACGTATGCTTCATACTGGGGTGAATATTTTGCCTAGAAAAATGTCCATTAAATCCTCAGGGGAGAAAACAATCTATTGAAATGATTGTGTACTGGCTAATATGAAGCTGGATGAGGTCTGAGTGAGTTAGATTTTCAATAATAATGATTTCAAAGTGCTCGCTCATTTTATCTACTTTTTTTTTTTTGTCTTTTTTTGAGACAGGATTTCACTATGCAGTTCAGCCTGGCCTTGAACTCATTTTGTAGCCCAGGCTGGCCTCAGACTTTCAGCAATCTTCCTGCCTCAGCCTTCTGAGCACTGGGATTACTATCTTGCCCTTTTAAACAGACTGTTCCATTTTCTAAAGTATGTCCATTGTTTAGACGACCATGCACGTGTAAATGGATTTGTAGGTGAACCTTCCGATGTGGTTTGCACTTTCCAGTTTTTATAATCACTTTTGCTACCATTGCTCCAGAGTTTCTGTTCTAGCTCATTACTTCCCTGATTTCTGAGAAGTCTTCCAGGCCCTTGAGAAAGGTCAACACACGGTGACTGAGCTATGGAGTGACCTGGCATCGTGTCAGAGTCAGGGTTTAGGAGACAAGGAAATAAAAGAGACACTTGGTCTGTGTTAGCATCATAGGATGTATATGCCACAGAAAAACTGCACATAATGTCATAAACTTTAAAAACATCTGGAGAAAAAATGTTAAGGACATTTTGTACAGAACTTGGACATTATAAATGATACTTCTTCACAAATCAAATTTAAGAAAAAAAATCTATATTCAAAATGTCAGTGTAGTTCTCTACGACTTATAAAATTTAGATTTTTGAAAAACACATTCAAAAACATGCACACACACACACAAAATCCAGTTACCATGGAACTCCCTGCTCAATTTTTGGCTATACATTTTCCCTGCTCAATTTTTGCCTATACATTTTGTAACAAGTGCCATGAGCTTATGCATGTTAACGTCACGAACTGTGATTAAAATTGGACAGGCGAAGCAGATACGGAGAGTGACGATGATGACGATGATGATGACTGTAAAAAGTCTTCGATGGATGAGGTGAGTATCCGGGTCCCAGCGACTGCTCAAGTGCTTGCCTGGTTAATGGTAGCCTTGAGGACACATCCCATGGTCTCTTTCTGCCATCTAGTGGTGTAAGAGTAAATGCATGGCGAGCAACTGCCAGCCTCAAGTTTTTAAAGCAGCTGTCAAATGACCCATGGTCCAGAGAAGAATATAGAATTTAGAGAAATATTCAGTGACAGTAATGACACTAATTCCCGTTGTTGTAATTCTGGAGGCACGAGAGACACCTAGTGAAACAATCTAAGACATTCCCAAGTAACATCACCAGGTCAGAAGTATTCATTGCACAGAATTTTGAAGTCTGTTAGAGACAGGTCAATGAGAATTTGAGAACTTCATTTCTGCATAAGTCCTGGTCAAAAAGATCGCACTGATCTGATTTCAAATACATTAACTCTCTGTCTCTGTACTAGTAGCTTTCTGGTTTAAAATAAGTAACAATAAGCTGCTTCTACTTAATGTTCTTCATCTTATATTTCCTTTAATGTCTAATTTTGGGGGGGCCACTTCCATGGTAAATTTCAAATAACTTCCAAGAGGAAAACTATGGTCTGGAGTGTCGTTCAGTGGTAGAGCACGTGTGTAGCACATGCAAGGCCCTGAGTTCAGATGCCAGTACTACAAAACAATAAAAATAAAGAGCAGAGAAGATTCCATGAAACACAGTTTGTGGTAGCTTTATTTCTGATAATAAGCTTTACATAGATGACTCTCAAACCTGCGTCTTCAGCCAGAAGGCAAGCTATTACAAGGTTGGCAAGCTATCACAAGGTTGTCAAGTTATATCTGCAAGAGAACAATTTCAAATGTGTATTATTAATTTTGATCAATGATACTGAAACATTGTATTAAAACTGTCTCACCAAATTGAACAGTTGAATTTTCAAATGAATGTTTCCCAGTTGACATTTAACCTAAATATTGCTACCAGAGTTTCAAAAAATAGGAAAAGAAAAACCCAAGTCTCCACGGTTTTCTTCTTCTAAAATTGGGAGAAAGTATTAGATCATTCTACAGAGCCTATCTTGTGCCAATACTACAGCATTGGCTTTCTTCATTTTTAAGAGGTCTGTCAAGGTCGTATGCAACAGCTAACAGCCAAAGCGAGATGAGATTTTGCTACATTTCAGATGCTGTTTTGAGCTCCTTCACATAAATTAATCCATTAAATAATCACAAAAACTCTATACACTTGAAGCATTGATTTTATCCTAATTTTACAGATGTGTAAACTGAGGCACCGAGCAGTTAAATAACTTGCTCAAGATTGCACGGCTTCTTACTAGTGGGCTTGGGGTTGAAGAACATGTGACCTGGCTCTAGAAACTGCGGAATTAACCCCACACTCTGCTGCACCCCTTGGGTTACAGGCACAAAGGAAACCAAGAGGGGGTGGGGGTGGGGGGCTAGGAAGAAAAACAGTTGTTCACTCACCCCAACTCACCTCTGCGAGGCAACCTGTTAGTAGCATCGTGCAGTTGTCACCTGCACGATAACTTTCTTACCGTGCAGTGTTGGACTTACTCCCCCCAGACATGTGCACCCTGTGCTCCCAGAGAGGTCAGTGCTTCTCAGACCCGAATGCAAGCTCACCTCACCGTGTGACAGGGCAGGTTCTGAGTCCAGACGCTGCAGAGGGGCGGAGCTCCTGCTGCCCTTGGGCAGGGACGCTGACCACAGAGCAGACCACACTGCGGCCGCACCGCTCACCTCACCTTCGTCAGTGAGGATCCCTAAACCGAAACTCTAAAGTGCTCCAAAATCAAAAACTCCTGCTCCTTGAAACTTTATTTCTTGCACAAAATTCTGTGAAGTCTGGTATACCAAGGCCTTCAACCCATGTGCATAAAGAGCCTATGAAATATAAAATGAATTTCGCGTTTTAGGCTTAGGTCCCATCTCCAAGATAATTTATTGTTACTTCCATGCACACGAGTATTCCAAAATGTAAAAGAAAAAAAAAACCCTGAAATATGAATTACGGGGTCCCAACATAGAAATATGAAGCTTGGGTCACAAGCTTTTTGAAGGAGGGATCCTTAGCCTGTATCGCTGTCTCTTTTTCCTGTAATGAGTATCTCATGGCAATAATCCCTTTCAGAAGAGGAAGGATGGTTTTCTGCCGACTTGAATCCTGTGACCGTTTTCCTGGGAAAATAACCTTTGATAGATGTCCTGCTGACTCTGGAAATCTTTCTTAGTTTTCAATCTTTATTTCTTCTTCCAGGGAACTGCTGGGAGTGAGGCTATGGCCACAGAAGAGATGTCTAATCTGGTGAATTATATTCAGCCAGTCAAGTTTGAATCGTTTGAAATTTCAAAAAGTAAGTTTTCATTGGAGAAAAACTTTCAGTGTAGTCTTACAGTGAATACATTTTAAATACTGGTAATTAGGTCAATGAATGTCACCCTTAACTATTCTGTCTCGAACACCTGCTTGGGTGGGGTATCTTGGAATAGATAGATAGATATAGATACAGATATGGATATAGATATATCTCCATGAGACAGTATCCCATGATAGCCCCCCAAAATATTCAAGGGGGCTATAGGCCTTGCATGGTCATCCGAAAGATATTTGACCAGCATGCAGCATATTCAGAGTTTTAAATTTGACTTTGGTCTGCAACAGCATGAGAGATCCATCAATTATGTAAAAGACAGAGTTAAAATAAACTATCTCTCCATTCCCCAGAAGGGAAGCAGGAGAGACTATGGTAACTCAAAATAGAACCAGTTCGCCCAGATTCCATTTGTCCAGCACATCTTGTGTATTTAGGAGAAAAGGTAACCACCTTCATGATTTCCCTTCATCTACTTACAACGTCAATAGTGAATATATACATAATCTTTCTTTTACATAGAAAAGACATTCTTTTCATAGAAGTGCCCCTTATATTTACACGAAGTGTAAGATGCTAGCAAGTTAAGAGAATAAGAGTATTTTTGGGACCTGCTATCTGCTTATAAGGACGTGCTCTTAAAACTGAAATATTGCTTGACTGCAGGAGCCTCTTGTAAAGATGGCTTTGTAACTACGTCAAAACCCAAGCCTCCATTGAAACCCCAGAAAAAAAATTATGTGCAACTGGGAGGGATGGTAGGTCAAAGGGGATAATAGGAAGGAGAAAGTGATTAGAATATGTTATGGGCAAATACAATTCTGCCAAAGCGAAAGCCATCGGTCTGTGTAACTTATACGCACTAATAGAAATGTGGAAAATAATCCAAGCCTCTATAGAATGTGTTCATATTTATATAGTTTTACTGAAAGATTCGACTGAGTGATATCATGATATCTAGTGATCTGTAACAAGGAATTTAACCTCCAATACAGCTTTTTGTATAAAAAGATTTCAACATTTCTTGATGACATAATCACTGATGTTTGCTACCCCCAAGTTATTCAATTTGGAACATCCTAAGGTAGCTACTTTTCTATTACTATAATTTTTATTGGCTGCAAGATGGATTTTCCTAGTGAAAAACTCCTAGAACCCACTTATGAAGGCTCAGCCAAACTTAGACTCAAGTACTTTAACTTCTTGTGTTTCACGTCTTAAAAAAATATGGTAACATATTTTATGAAGTCCTCTTCATTTTGACTTAACTTTAATGAACAGCCATGCTTAAAAGAATTATTTCAATGAACATAGATTTATGAAGGACAAAAATCAGAGAATCCAGGGTTTCCCTGAGTGTAAACAAGACGGTGGGCAGATGGATGAAGGTGGAATCTGGGGTGATTCAGAAAGAGATGAGGTTTTAATTTTAGAAGAGGAAGGCAAATTGAGCAAAAATTGTCAGAAGTTACCAATTATAAAACTTTAAGAGCTATCTCACTACTCCAAATGATAAGTCACTGTGCATAACCAGTGATTTCAAGGTGGAAAGTTGGTAAAGAAATTGTTTGACTCTGTCTTTCTGGCCTGACATAACTTCATTTTGTTCCTTTCCCTCTAATTGGAAGCTTGGATTTCACTTTCAGCATGTTTTGCTACCACCCTTGTGTTCAAGGATATTGAGATCTGCAATACATTCACCTGCCTAGTCTTTGTTATCTAATACACAAAGGAGGGCACCAGGCTGGAGAATTTCCAAGGATCCTTCTGCTTTGAAATATCCTAATTCTGATGTGGCAGTGTGGATGTGAATAAGACAGAAAGTGTTAGCACAAATGTTTCTATCCTGGCTTTGGTTAATCTCCAACAATTGCCTCAAGTATTCAGTCTAGCTGGGTTGAGATCAAAGACTCCCACAGATACCCTAGTACTTTGCCAAAACCATTTTAATTGCCACACTATACTCATCTAAAATTGATTCATTACCCTAAATCATACAACCATGACTATATCTCACCAAACTGTAATACCAGAAGAGATAATAGCAAGACTCAGTTTTTGTTACAGGTAAATATGTCAGTGAAAAAAAATATAACATGAAAGTTAGTTGAGAATTAATTCCCCTCAACCTCACTGAGCATTTGCTTACTTCTTTTATGTTACCATTTATAACACTGAGTTTTATTTCTCGCCTTCCTTTTTGTTGTTGTTGAACTCAGAAAGAAATAAAAGTTTTGAAATGTCTTCCTTTGTGGAAACCAAAGGACTTGAACAACTTACAAAGTCTCCTGTGGAATTTGTAGAGTATCCTTGATTTGACGATCAACTACTGGAATTAACACTACTGGAGTCGGGTGAGCAAGACGTGTAAAATAGCTTAAGTCTCTGCTGAGGGAGTGACAACTGTGCTGAAAGGGGCAGCCTCGCCTATGTAAAGGACACCTAGCCTTAGAGGTCAGGAGATCAGATGAGAAGGCCACCTCACAGCAGCAGGCTCACCGCCCTTGCCAGTCTGCTTAGTCCTGATTTTCCTCATCTATAAACAGAGATAATGCTACCAGCTTCATGATGCAATGTATATAGCAAGAGTATGTGTACTTCATACATGTGTAGCATGGATGTGATATATATCTCTGGTTTCGCATTTCACATTCTTACATATAGTATATGTCCAATTAAACATACTCGAGATGATGGTGATAATATAAATATATGAACATTATTCACACAGCTTTTTATTATTATTCATAAGCAAAATAACATGCAATAAACCTTTAATATTTTTTTCATAAAGCTAATGCTAATTCTCTAAGAGATCTGAATTTCATGAAGCAATTCCTACAGTGAAAGTCGCCCTTAACACTTCTCAAGGATAAGAGGGAAGCAATGTGGAACCCATAAGGTGGTGTGGTAAAAATCATGAGCATTAGCATTCATCATTGACTTTGTGACATGCCTTTTGCTATGTGTTTTATCTCGTTTAATTCTCACCTTAGTCCTGTGACTTAGGAACTGTTAATTCTACTTTACAGATGAGGAAACGGTAGCACAGACAAGTGAAACAACTCAGGACCCAAATCACACATCCACAGCTTCATAGTTAACACACAGCTGCGTTTTGCCCCACTGAGACCCTTGGCTAACTTAGACCTAACTCAGTAATAGGAATTAGTTGATAGTGTTTTAAAGGTGATTAATATCATAGTTCGGTGTCTACAAAGTTCTTAGGGTGGAAACTGAACCAAAAATAGGAGGCAAAGTCCAAACTTTTGTGCCATATTTACCTCATTATCCATCTTAAAGAGCGCCATTGTCTTGGTAAATAGCATTGTGAGGGAAATGAACTGAGAGGATTTCAAAAATAGCTGTTCATGTTCTCTGCTTTGGCCAAACGGGTTTATCATCCTCTCCCGTGAACAGACTTGCTCCCTCCTCCTGCTGTCCTTGGTCATTAAGATTGTCCTCCACACTGTCCACGAAATCACGTTGACCTCAATGCAACCACCTTTGCCACCTCATCCATTTCCATCTAAAGGTTCTGCAAAGGTGATGCTGTGTTTCTATTAAGCCAGCATATTTGTTCTGTTTATTCAAAAGGTTTTTTGCATATTTCACCCATTAACCCAAGGTGATCTTCAACATTAAGTAATTTCCCTAATGGAGAAGAATGAATGTTGCCTCACAGTTAGTACTATTAATGGATTATTTTTATAATTGCATTCAATACTTAACCTGATGGTCCAGATATAACAAAATGCAGCTTAGCAGGATATATCCGAAGGGAACGCGTGTGGATTCATCCAACTACATGCCCCAGCTCTTCTGGAATGCTGGCTGTCAGATGGTGGCGCTGAATTTCCAGACAATGGGTAAGTGTCACGACTCCAGCTTATTCCCATGCGGTCTCAAAGTCGTTCTTCCAGCAGTGCGAACCACTCCTGTACAACTCGGCAGGAAACTGCCAGACTTGATGGGGAAAATAAGACAGGCAAATCTCAGGACAGGAAAATCAAAGCAAAAATCATGACATTTTCTTCAATTAGTTGTAAAAACGTGTTATTTCTACAGTTTTTAAAATATTTTTCAAACATATTGTATATGTCCAATTAAACATAACATTTTTTTATCTTTCATTAATTTTATTGATATGTTTTAGATATACATAGTGATTACATTCATTGTTGAGTATTTGTACCCGTTCATGATATATCTTGATTCTTTTTTTTCTCTGGTCCTCTCCCCTCCCTTTAACCCATTCCCCCCCTTATTTACAAAAGCTTTACTTCCATTTTTTCCTTTCCTTTTTTCTTTTCTGTTCCTTTCCTTCCCTCTCTCCCCTCCCATGTTCTCTTTCCCATTTGAGTATTTTCTTCCTACTTCTCAATATCTGTATTTTTGAAGTAACATGAGATTTTTGGGGGGAAAATGGACAATTCAAAAGTAGTAAAAAGAAAAAAATTTCCAGAAATATTACCACTTAATGATTCAAAGTTAGTGATTAACTTTGGGCTTGGTAATGTGCACATTTTTTTTGTCTATATTTATACCTTTTCAGGTAACTCTTCGTTAAAGGAAAATATATATGCATATTTAAAAGCTAAGCAGAAAAGGCTATATCTTAAGCATGTTTCTCAATTCAGTGAACATCCATTTCCTATCACTAGATATTAGGGATTTTTCCCCTAGTAACACATTACTTTGACTATTGTTTAGGTTGAACATTTTAAACATTTTTTTCGTATTTCTGCACTTTTAAGTTGCCTATTCTCAATAGAAGGACTATTGTCAATTTTCCTATTCACTTATAACAACAATTTTAACAGAAAGAGCATGTTAACAATTACTATGTGAAACAGAGGAAAATTTATTTTATGGGGACAGTTGAACAGTGTTTCATTTTATGATGACAGCTTCCTCACCCAACAATCAGATCTGTATTTAGTCTTATTTCTGTCATGATTTACTTTTATTTGTAGCTTACCTCTTCATTTATCCAATTTAATCTTGGTATATAGTTTGAGTGACGTCAATCCTTTTTTTAACCTAAAAAATTACTGCTTTGAACTGGGATTGCAGTGTAATAGATGTGGTCTTTTTTGTGAAATTGGACCTATTTTGTCATTTTATATCCTTTCTATTTATAAATTGTTTCCTGATGCAGTAACTTATTGTTTTTATGATGCCTTACTTGCTACCCAGAAGGGGAAACTTGCCTTCATTGCTATTTATTGTCAGTGCTTTTGTTTATTGCCAATGAATTCTATTCCAAATAAATTTCATTGAATTGGAAAATGTTCCCCTGATCATTAAAAGCAAGATTTTGATTAAAATTGCATCAAATTTATAAATTCATCTGAAGAAATCTAGCATGTTTTTAAGATTGCCTACCATCAAAAGAAAGTTTTTCGTTCCAGTAATCTTATATTAACTCCCTCAGCACAATGTCTATCTTCTTCCTCTGTCTCTCTTCCTCTCTCACTCTCCTTCTCTCTCTTCCCTCTCTCCCCTTCTATTATATTTTTAGCAAATTGTTCCTACATATTGGTATTTGTGTATTTATTTTATGATTAAATATGTTTTATAAATGACCATCTTAAGCTCTTCTAGTAGTCTATTTTACCTCCAAATTCTAAGAACTTTTCAGATACACAAACAGAAGAATTTAATTATATCTAAGTTCTCCACCTACTTGTTGGTTTGGACTGACCCCTCTAGAAAAATATCAAATAATAGTGGTGAGAGTGGACGTCTTAGTCTTCTGATATTTGATGGGAATTTTAATGTTATCACACCGTAAGATAGGATATTGGTTATGATTGTGAAATAACTTGTATTTAATGTCCTCAAGAACTACGTGCACTTATCCTAATTAACTAACAGCATTTTAGCAATTTATATTGAATGTTATTAAGTATTTCATGGACATCTTTGTAATGATTATGTCTGTCTCATCTTTTGTGCATTAATGTGATCAATTATCTTAATCAGTCTTCCAATGTGTAATTATTCTTTGTTCCTATGATAAACTTGGCTTGGTTCTTGCATTTTATTGTTTAGAATATATGACTTACTAATGCAATTTCTTAGGCTTTGAATATTAATTTTTGTAAGCATAGTAGGTCTATTATTTTCTTTTTAAAATTTTGCCATCACAGTTGTGGTCATTTAATCAAATGCAAGGCATTTTCCAACACTTTTGCTGCTCTAAAATTGATCTAAGTGGGACTTTGAGATAATTGTATCATCACCTTTGCTGTGCACATTAACAGAAAAGAATCATGCCACTGATAATGTGGAGCCACTGACAGCTTCCCAGGTTCCCAGTGACTTTAAACCGTTTTTGTGTTTTGGTCATTTTTTTGCCGGGAGAAAGTGTCTGTGCTAATGCTGGGACCCAGGGCCTCCTATGTTCTAGGCAAGTGCTGTGCCACCGAGCTGTACCCCCAGCCTCTAAAACTCGTCATTTTTAAACTTGGCAATCGCAGTGCTTGTGATTACTCATTTGATAGACTGGTGATTAGGAAAACTCTGACCAGGAACCTTTGTCCATTGGAAAAGAGTCAACGTAAAATTAGATATTCCTTGTAGGTAATCACAGCAAGGCAAAATTTAAGATTATAAAGTAAGCAATTATGTATCCTATCTTCATGAGGGATACAGAAGTCAGACCTCAAAAAATTGGTTTAGAGGAATGTAAATTGGTTTAAACTTTCCGAAGGACATTTTAACAAGACTTGCCAAAAAAGCTTTTCTAAAATGCACATTTTTAAATTCAGAAATTCTACTTCTAAAAAAAAAAGCCACTGAAGAAGTCTTCAAAGATTTCATTACAATGATGTTCCTTAAAACATTGTATACAAGGTGGAACCTGCAAGAAACAAATTATTCAATGAGGGGACTGATTAAATACATTTACTCAAATATATCTAAAGGAATTGTGTACAACTGTTAAAATTAAGGTAGAGAAATATGTAATGAAACGGACATACTGTGTGCAAAAATATATCTGAAGTAGAAAAACAAATAATAAACCAACCTATTGTCAGTGTTATCTTTGGATCTGGGAATTGTAGCTGAATTCTTTTTTCTTACCTCTGCTTCCTAGATATTTACATTGTAGGAAAAAACTACTATGTAGCCAAAAACAATTTTTTTTTTTGCAAAGAAGTTACAAAAGTGGATTGAGATACAGTCTTGTTTTCTTATTCCAAATATTAATGAATTCATGATGAGGTTTGTGTTTTTGATATTTAGACTTGGCTATGCAAATAAACATGGGGATTTACGAATACAATGGAAAGAGCGGCTACAGGTTGAAGCCGGAGTTCATGAGGCGGCCCGACAAGCATTTCGATCCATTTACTGAAGGCATTGTAGATGGGATAGTGGCCAACACGTTATCTGTCAAGGTATGTACACCTCTGTCACAAGCTTGTCCTTAAAAAACGCTTGACTATTATTCGTTTTGTGTAGAAAAGTGGCTCAGCCATTAAAACTATAGTAACTAGCAAAGGCACTACTTCTTGCCTGTAGTTTTCTGCATTAGAAGTTTCACAGGCCATATGGGTGAATTAGAAGGCTGAGCCTAGTTTTCAATATGATCATATTTCCATGCTAAAGAATTGGACAGTGAATTGGTGGGATGAACCCTGGTCAGGCCTCTATTTCTTTGTAAGTATCCCACACTAAATTTACATGAAAATTACTGACCATTTTGGAAAGATCTGACTTTCCCTAATCCCTTGCACCCTGCTGGTTTCTATTGGTTCTAAGCAAAATTAGAGGAAAAAACCTTACTCAATAAGTTATTAAATATTGAACAAAAGCTTTCAAGTTACCATAATATGGTTTTTTAAATATCTAACAGAGTATTCAGGGATTTCAAAAGTCATATTAATAACCTAAAAGTGTTGCTTTATTAAATATGTATCTGATTCTAAAACTTAATTCCAAATGATTTTCTTCAGTCTTTGAAATAGATGTTACAGCAAATATATTTTTTTAGCTACCAGGGAACATTTTTAATACATGAAAGGGAAATTCATTTTTATAAAAAGCTTTTTACATGTATTCTGTAAGACTTTTTGGCTGCTGCGGCTAGAATTTCATTTACTTTTAAAAGTGTCATTTATCTTGTAATTACCTGAATTAATTGTGGAAACTTTTTCATTGCACATAAATGTAATTTGCCTTTAACTGAGGCATTTAAAAAACTATGTAAAAAGGGCCCTCTTAAAGTTTCACTAATTTCCATCTGTGCTAAATAGTCGAGACCCTTTTTATCAAAAACTATAAAAATAAAATTTTACTGCAGTATCTTAACTATATCTTTTGAAGTTATTTCAAACCATATCTGTAAGCAGTAAAGTCGGTAGCATTAGAGTTTCATAGTTATATTTATTTTAGGAAAATATTTTCAGTAAAGGATGTTTAATTCCTGTCAAGAGTGATTGCTATAAACTCATAAGCATCGAGTGGTGATGTAGGGCTACTTTTAGAATCCTTGCCCATTGTTTTAGCTAAATCAAACTAATAACCCTTTTGCCTTGTTTACAGATTCATCTAATTTTGTACATGTTTTCTTGTTTATTTTGTTTTGAAAAATCTGTATCAATGCAAGCAATTATAAAACAATGACAGAGACAGGAAAGTAAGTGAAGTAGAAGGGAAATAGTTGAGGCCCAGAAAGTGTAACTTCCAGCTTCCACCCATTCCCATTTGTTCTGGAACTTTCCACTAATGGACCAGACACTTGGCAGTCGGTTCTTCCTGCCTTAGTCACTACTACTTGGTCATCCAGGAGGCAGCTCAGATCTGTCAGTTGTGTCTTTGATGTGATTTTCTGGCATAGACGTTGTAGTTCCGGAATGGACTCAGAAACTCACACTGTGGTCCTCCGTCCTATTTTACTGATTAGAGTTTAGTGTCACTAATTTACTTTAGGACTGTTCTTTGATCGCACATCATAATCATCCACACTCTGGCACATCTAAATTCCCAATGAGATTCACCTCTTTCAACAAATTTCAAACATGTTGCAAAGTACCTAACAGATTTTCATGTAGAATCTTTAAACTCAGATTTTTGCTAGCAGGCTCCATGAACTCAAGCCCCAGAGAATACGTGCGGAAAATGAATTTTACCAAGACAGATTTCAGAAGTCTTCTTTATGACTCTGTCTAACTTGTTCAGAATTTTTTGGCTCATTAGCACATAGCCAACTTTGAATTCACACGGTTTCCAATGGCTATGCTAATGCCACCAGTGTGTCTAGCTCAGCCATGATCTCAGAAATTCTCTCCTTGCACCAACTTGAGCTCAGCTTTTGACCAACAGGTAACTGTTCCAATCATACAGTCCAGGTTCCCCAGGTTTGGGCCACCAACTCCTGCTTCCTGGTAATTTCCTTTCTGCTATAAAGCAGAGACACGTTTTTCTCCAAGAACCTTAAGACCAGTAGCAGACCCCTCAGAATTGCACATAAATTGACAATTGGGTTAGAAAAGAGAGGCATACATGGAAGGCATTTTCCTTAATTTACAGTTAAGACATGTGACCTTAAATTCTCTGTCAACTCCATGATATTGATTAATTCTGTAGCTAGACAAAAATGACCCAGTTTTGTAGATGGTTACTTGGGTGAGATTAGAGGTTATCATAAATCAGTCTTAGTGGTTTCAATGGTTTTATTTATTCTTCCTATATGGCTGTATCTTACAAATGGGTTACTAACTTTACCATTTTTACTATTTCTCTATCAACTCCTTAAGTGAAAAATAGAACATATTTCTATTCTTACTTCATTTTGTTTTGCTTCTAACACTTACCAGCAGCATTTGCACCTTTTTGGCCTAAATTTATGCTACTCATTTACCAGGACTTCCTTTTTATTGTTTTCTAGATTATTTCAGGTCAGTTTCTTTCTGATAAGAAAGTTGGAACCTATGTGGAAGTGGATATGTTTGGTTTGCCTGTGGACACAAGGAGGAAGGCATTTAAGACCAAGACATCCCAAGGAAATGCTGTAAATCCTATCTGGGAAGAAGAGCCTATTGTATTCAAAAAGGTGGGTCTCACAATCTTGATGTGAGAATGTAACTGTGTTTCTCAGGTGCCCTATGCTGAGGAAGACAAAATAAGTCAACAGTCTTTAGTTAATTATATAAGTGGTTATATAAGTGTATTTTGAAAGCATGCAACTAAATTCATAATGAAAAGCACTAACTGTGTTTAAACACAGAATGTTCTCATTCGCACATTGAAAACGTCCGTGTCAAAAGGGAATGTTCTATGTTTCGTTCAAATCCCTCCCCAGGGCAAGGAAATAAAGCATAGACAAAGCCCTATGTCTGGTAACCTGTGTCTTTTTCTTCTGAAAATTAACTCAAAGAGCAAACAGGTCAATTTTAGTCTCAATTAGAGCTAAGTAAAAAGTTCTACTGGGCTTTGGAAAAGCAGGGCTAATGATAAAATCCATTTCCGGTTCTTTCTGGGAACAGCTTGCTCCTGTGACCGAGTGTGTCTTTAATATCCCCGTAGGTGGTTCTTCCTTCTCTGGCCTGTTTGAGGATAGCGGTTTATGAAGAAGGAGGGAAATTCATTGGGCACCGGATCTTGCCAGTCCAAGCCATTAGGCCAGGTATGGATGCTGTGGTGAGAAACCCCTCAGCGAATTGCAGAGAAAATCATTGGTGTCTCCTGTGATTATTAAAGAATACATAGGCGACTGTGTGCTGCTTTGTGATCTCACTGTGTAACAAGAACGGTCAGACTGTTTACTTAAATCTGGTAGTTTCGTGTTTTTGTGACATACTGTGGTCTTCTAATCAACTCTTGTCACAATAATTGTATGTAACAAACTATCTCAAAGGTTACATACAGGTATTTATGTTTCTGGTGTAGTCTGTGGCCTGGCAATGTGGATTAATCTGCTTTTCAATACTATAGCAAGTATACCTAAGCAAGCTACTTTATTTATTTTTTTTTTAAAAAGAGGTTTATTTAGTTCATAGTTTTGGAGGCTGGAAGTCCAATTCAGATGCTTGATCACTTTTGCCTGGGGTGAGGACTTAATTGCTGGTGACCTCAGAGCAGGAATATGTGTGTGCAAGTCAAAAATCACCTTGCCAGACAGGAGGCCAGCAAGCTAAGTGGGCCCGGCCTTGCTCCTTTAATGGAATCCTCTTTCAAGAGCTCACTCAGAAATCCCAGCACTCAGGAAGCTGAAACAAGAGGATCCTTGCAAGTTCGAGACCAGCCTGGGCTATAAAGTGAACCCAAGGCCTGAACTGCATAGCGAGACCCTATCTCAAAAAGACCAAAAAAAGGAACTCACTCAGGGTCCAGGAGAACTTCCTCAGTGCCTTCTGAGGGCTCAGACCAATGTCCTAAGGGACTTCTCTTGGCTCCGCCTTTTAAAGGACCCATCACCTTTCACTCTGCCACACTGTGGAACAAGCCTCCAACGTGTGAGCCCTTTGTGGACAGACCCCATCCCAACTGTAGCGCAAGATGTGGACAGCCTCCCCTGGGCTCCGCAGCATAGCTGTGTGTCAGCCTGTCCATGAGGTTCAGGTCTGTGGCATGTGTGCTCATTCTGGGGTACGAGCAGAGGGGGCAGTGGCACCCACGTCATGGACTTCTCTTGGATGACCTCTGGATTCCAAAAGGCAACACCAACTCTGCCTGCATCTCACCACTAATGTCTCATTGGCTGTAGCAGAGTGTGTACTAAGCCCCAAGTCAAGAAATCACATCATGGTTAATTCTATTATGGGGGAAATTTGGATCAATCATGAAAGCTGTGGCAAATGGTTTTGAGTTGCTTTTTTTGTGTGTGTGGGGAAAATTATGGTTAGAAAGAAAACATTAGAATCGACAATGTTTTCCTGCCTGATTGAGAAAATAACACCTTATCACTCAAAGCCATGTGTTAAAATGAGGGAAAGGTGACCCATTTGTTATCCAACAGCACTTAAATACTTGCATCGCTCAGATGCTCCTCATTCCAGATAACCTTGAGAAGAGAATATGTAATGTACGGTACCATTGTCACCCCCAGGCTACCACTACATCTGTCTGAGGAATGAAAGGAACCAGCCGCTGATGCTGCCAGCTGTCTTTGTCTACATAGAAGTGAAGGACTATGTGCCTGATACGTATGCAGGTAAACACCCCAGCTCACAAGGGTGTTTCTGTCTGGGCCCATCCGTGTATTTGTAGCTCAGTGGAAGGAAAACTGGACCCCACAAAAGGAAGAGAGATAGTAGCATTAGAATCACCTCTAGTTTTGTATGTGTGTTTGAAGGTAAGTTGCTTATGCTTTTGTGAGTAGTTTTTAATGTATTTAAATGTAAACCCTAATACCTCTGCCTTGCTGATATTTACTCCCTGGTATTCTCATTCCCGTGGGCTCAGCACTTCTTTTCCAAAGCTACCTGCTACCACTGCTGCCTATCTATGCCTGTGCACTGAATTTGCTTTCAACTGGTGCTAGAACTCTGATCCTTTTCATGGATAAAGTTATACACTTAAAGGAATTAGTTTGTGATGATATTAACAAAAATTTATAAATTTAAAAGCTTGTAATACCAAGTGGCTTGGGAAAAGACCCTAGGAGGTGGTGAAGACCGTGTCAGACTTGGAGCACATGCCTCATGCCAAGACAGCAATGATAACTCACTTGGCCACCACTGTGCAAGTCAGGTCTATGTCGCCAAACCTTCAGGTTGTTCCAACAGTCTAAAAAGCAAGCTTTTTATGTGAAATATCTTCATTCATTAAACACTATTTGGGCCAAATAAGAAAAGTATGTGTGTATGGGGTCATTACTGGGATGGATGGGAACTCCAAGAAGAAGCTATAGAATCTGGAGCTTTGAAGCATTCTGAGGAAGAAGCATGCTCTCATTGATGGAAGTGTGAGGGTTGAATGCCAAGTTAGTGAAGGAATGTGTGAGTAGACGGATGATGAATGAATGAATGAATGAATGAATGAGTGCATGGATGGTTCAATGGATGACGGATAATCAGTACCTCCAGAGCCTTTTGTCAAAATGTCTCCTCCTTGTTTAGATGTGATTGAAGCTTTGTCAAACCCAATTCGGTATGTGAATCTGATGGAGCAGAGAGCTAAGCAACTGGCAGCTTTGACACTGGAAGATGAAGAAGAGGTAAAGAAAGAGGTAAGAGGGTGTTCTGATCTGATGCATGGCGTTTAGCATGACTTCCACAGCTACTACAGACTTTATCACGAATAACATCACACTACAGAAGAGCTAGCACATTGGGACAGCACTCATGGAGATCAGTGTCATGTCACAAAATGTCTGATTGACCAAATTTCTCGCATTTCTCTTTCTTTTGATATTCTGAAGCATCATGTCTTGTAGTCACATTTAGCAGTACAGTCTGCTCCTTCAAGTGTTTCTAGGTAATTTCATGCTGATTAAAAGTGATCATGGCATTGAAAACAAAAAAGATATTTAGCCATCAAGTCATTTAGTATTTCCCTTTGTTTTTCCTTTAAAGTTCAAGATTTTCAAAATCGTTCTGTGATTTCTTACACAAAGTACTTAGCACAATGCTTTATACATGATATGGGCCCTAAAATGTTTACTATTTATACTCATAGGGTCCCCAAGTAATTCGCATATTATTTTAAGTTGCATGTATAGGAAAAAATCTTAGAAATTGTTTAGATAACTATGCCTAAGAACAAACCCATTAAAGTTAATAATGTTTATTAAATCATCTTTTATTTATTCTAAAAATAACCCAGGTTATTACAGGAAATTTGAAAACTGAAACTGAGAAAAGATAACTGTAAAAGCATCTTCTACAATTCATACACCCAAGGCACTGAGAGATACTGCAGTTAATATGGGGGGATGTAGATAATGTTAGTCGCTTTATACAGAATTACTAGTTTTCATAAAATGAGCAATATTCACTATGTTTAACCTTTCATTTTCACTTGATGAAAATATTTTCCATATATTGAATATTTTCTGTGATATGAGTTTTAATGACTTGGGATCTTTTATCATATAGCTCTGCTATAATTTATTGACCCAACCCTCAATTACTTAATATTTGCAGTGCTTCAGTCTTTTAAACATCTTGAGAAGAGCCCCATGTTAGCACATTTTTAAGTCCATCAGTAATTATTTCCTTGTTTTTCATATAGAATTTTAGAAATTCTTGATCCAAAGCATTGAGTTCATGAGACATGAGAGAAAATGAAATGAAATAAAAGGAAAGCAATCTAACATAGGGGTCAAATTTTCTAAGCTCTTATTTATAAACCATAGAGCCAGTAGGTACAGGTATGATAAAACTTAGCCGGGAAATGTGTATAAATAATGTTTTGTAGTATAGAATAAACGAGCTTATACGGAAATTTCGTGCAATCAGAATATCATGCCTAACAGTAGACATGAATGCATATACTTCAAAGGTTATTGCTGCCTGCAGCATCTGTGTTTAGTGTCTACAGCCGGGGGAAATGAAAACAGAAATAGGCTGCTCCTTGCATTTAGCGAGGGACTTGGTCCGCAGGGGAAGGTGGGTTTCCTGCACCAAGGCTGTGCTGCTGGAGTCCGGCTCAGAGCTTCGCAGGCCCAGCACCCGCTGCTGCCCGTGGGGTTAACTACAGAGGGGCTGCACCGCAGGCCTGCCTGGCAGGGGCTGAGCCGCCCCCCTGGGCTGGAGATGTTTGACAGGTTACTCCGCTGAGCGAAGTGCCAGGCCCAGCAAGGCAGACCCAGTGCAGGAGCACGCGGCTGCCTGGTTCCCCGCCGGGCCGCTGTGGGACGAGTGCAGGCCGACGCTGAGATGCGTTCAGTGGATCTTCTTCCCGTTTGCTGCCCTTCCTGACCACGCTGTCCTCCTGAGAGCATTTTCTCAGGAAATCGCATGCTCCAGAGTGCCTGTGTCTGGTTCTGCAGTGCTCGATGCAATGCGAGGAGCCAGCTTGTTGGGTCATGAAATACAAGAAAAAGTGCTCGTTCTGATTTTTTTTTACCTGGGAACCGGAACTTTGGCAAGGTTATATCTTCAATTCTGTTTCTTTAGAAATCATAGTACTGTTTTTAATTTCCCACACCCTTTAAAAAGATTTACACTAGAGAGTTCTTTGATTTTCTTACTTTGCTCCCACAAGGTGACATTGTGTCCTTTCCCTAGGAATCCACCAGAAACTTACTCTTCTTTCCCCTCTTTCCTTAATTGAATGAACTATAACTTATATAATACAATGTAATTCAAGGTAAAGATAATTTACAGTTATAAATAAATCACTGTTCATAGAATTCTCTAATTATAAATCGGATGCTCTTTAATCAACCGAACGTATTTCATTTTCTAAGAAACCGAAATGAAAGTAAAGTATTTTCAAGTAAAATTATGTGTAATCTCACTGTTTAGAAACAGTATTTCTTCTATGATCACCTTTTATCTATTCAGGTGTTTTTTTTTTTTTTTTTTTGAGACGGGGTCTTACTACGTAGTTCAGGCTGGCCTTGAACTCACTTTGTAGTCAAGGCTGGTCTTGAACTTGCAACGATCATCCTGCCTCAGCCTCCTGAATGCTGGGATTACAGGCATGTGCCTATTTGTTTGCTGTTGTCTCCAAGAATGAATCTTCCTATAAGAGAATCTTCGCAGACTCCGTATTTCAGCCACTGAAAGCCTCATTGTGGCACATTTAACTGAGGGCCTCAGACCATCTCTCCAGTGCTGGGGAAAATGGCACTGTAAGAAATAGGGGGAGTCCAGCGCCTTTCAGAGTGCAGGGCTATTTTCACGCACTGATTCCTTTTGTAAACCTGGTCTTTATTGTGAGCATCACTTATCTAAAAGCTATTTAGGGACAGTAGAACCCTATTGGAATATAAAAACAGAAGTAGAGTTTCAGGTCAGTGTTATTTTTGTTCTCCTTTAAGTTAATCAGAAGATATTTTAAAAAGTGTGTGATAGTGCTTAAACTTAGAGAATACTTGGATATTTTCAGTTTTAGAAATAATTTTAGAGACGTTAAATCACACAGACTCCGTGTTAGTCTCATGGAGGAAATATGATGCCCCTCCCCCGAAATATCTAAACCCTTAACTGGCCTCATTTTTAAACTTCAAGAGAAAAAAATCGTTTGCTCTCAGCATGCAACGCTGGGAAAGAAAAGTCATTTCACACCTTTGAACACCAGCATGGCTTTTATTTTGTCTTGCAATGGTGTTCGTTTGTTGCAGTGAACGAGGCCACTGAAAATAAGTAGCTGTGGTTTTCTCTAAAGAAAATTTTATCTAGGACAGGGCAGACACTGGGGAAACTATTTTAGCCGTGGAAAGCTTTTTCAGTGTGATCCTTTTAATGTGCTGTTTCTAAAGGTCATTTCTATTTGAGCACGAAAGACTTCACTGGACTGCAAAATCTTACCAGGTTTTTAATCATCTAATAAACTACCTTCATAGGTAATTGTCTAACAAAATAGGTGGGAAAGTTGAATTTTCCCCCCTGGGTTTGAACAATAGGGGTTCACCTCAGATCATATGAAAAGATTTTATACAGATTACATACAGCTTAGTATTCACATTACACATATTCAGATTTTTATATCTGTATTACACATAAAATCTGAGTAACAGTTGCCAGTTAAAACAGTGAAAGTGAAGTTACTGAATTTGTGTGATCATTTTTAAAATGATAATTTAGGATGGAAGTTAAATGAAATTGTGAAATAAAAACCTAACCTGAATAATTACAAAGTTTTACAACCTTGTGGTTATTCCTCTAAATAAAAGTCATGTGGAAAAATTTAAAGACATGGTAAAATAGGAAACAACAGCAACCTTCAGAGGCCCCCAGATGCTGTTAACAGTTTTAGGCTTTATCCTGCTAACATATTTCATAGGTACAATTTTTTTTTATAAATTATTTTTTAAAACTGCATCTTAGGGGGTAGGGGTGTAGCTCAGTGGCCCAGCCCCTGCCTGGAAAGTGGGAGATCTTGAGTTTGATCCCCAGTACCAAAAAAAAAAAAAAAATTACCTCGTAGCCCAAGTGTTTTCGTGCAATTACAGACATACCTAATATGAAGTAACCATTACGGTTTTTATTTTCTATTTTTAAATACATGTATTCAGTATATAGATTAAACTATTAGTCAGACATGGTAGTGTATGCCTGTAATCCCAGCATTTGGGAGGCTGAGGCAGAAAGAGTGCCATGTGGGCTACATAGTGAGTTCAAGGCCAGTCTGAACTACATAGCGAGACCCTGTCTCAAAAAAATTAATAAAAATAAAATATTACACAATAACATTAATGTGTCAGAAATGCAATATCTACACATGATTTGTAGGGTGTCAGAGAGTGGAGAAAAATAAATAAATCCACCAAACACTCACTGAGTGCTTACCATGTACCTGGCAGCACACTGAGACCCGCTATGCATTAACTCACTTAAGTCTTAAAGCGCAGATATGTCCTAATTACTCCTTTTTCCCTCCATTGACAGATGAGGAAACTTGGACACTGACAGGTTAAATTCCTTGTCCAGTGCTACCCAATTAGTAAGAAAAAGTTAGGATTGAAAGCCGGGAAATCTGTCTCTATAACTCATGGTATACACCAGCAGTTCTGGAAATTAAATGTGCAGGTCAGGGCATATGGTAAAATGCTGGTCCCGAGTCAGCAGGTCTGAGACTCGGCGTCTCTGCTAAGCTCCCACGACAGGAGGCCTCTGATCTGCAGAACACATGTGGATAACAGTAGTCTACACCACACTATATCACAATACCTCTATTAAGACAAAACTTGGATTTTTCTGGTAGGTGAAATGATATTTGTGATTTTCTTTAGCAAGGACTGGTCCCCATTTTTCTCTCCTCTGTAGAAGTTACCTGATTGAACACAGGATATAAAATCCTTATCTTTAGCAGGAATATTTTTAGTTCAATACGCTGTCTAGAATTTTTCCCTTTATATCACTGGACAGCATTAAAACTTGGTCTTCAGTAAGTTAGGTGTATGTATGTGGGTTCTTTTGGAATAGTTTGTCTGTTTCCTGGACAAGGTACATATCTCTCACTCAAAACTTTTGAGCTTAAAAAATGTTTTTCTTGCATCAAATATTCGTTTCCACTCTTGGGAAAGTTGTGATCTGTAACTGAGTACCGGTCACTTCAAACTTAACTTGGTCCTTGAGACCAAATTCCAAGTATCATATGTGCAATGACCATGCATGTGATGGCGTGTGCATGGTACCTAACAGCTTGATGTTGAAGAGGGAAAGTCGTTTACTAATGCTAAGATTTTCCTTATTCAAAGAGACCTACTTTTCACATTGTAAGACTCGCGTGCTCTTATGAGCAAACTGAAATGTATCTATAAGAGTTTCCACCTATTCCCTAATTCAGTGTGTGACACTATGGACATCTTCAATGGGATTTCATTATTTGAATAATAATGTAAATTTCACCAATCAAGTAACCCAACAGTAAATATTCCAAGGTGGTACACTTACAAAATTGTAGTGTTTGAACAAATAAAACATAGTGTGCTATTTAATTTTTTCAGAACTAAAACTTGATATCTCATCTGCAGTTTAAGAACTAGGTGCTAAATACAAGATGAGGGTTAGTGCTTACTTTGGATTCCTATTAAATGAAAATTTTCCACCTCCTTAAATAGTAAATTAGCAAAATAGCCAGGCATGGTGGTGCACACTTGTAATCCCAGCATTCAAGAGGCTGAGCCAGGAGGATCACTAAGTTCAAGGGTACCCTGGGCTACATAAGTGAGTTCAAGGTCAGTCTGCACTACACAGCGAGACCCTGTCTTAAAAAAAAAAAACAATTATCAAAATATTGAATTATAGAAACAACAGTTTATAAATGTCCTTGAAATTTAAAGTACAGACATTCCTCCTTTAAAAAATAAGTTTCAGTCTAGTGACTCAATCATTAACTGAACTGATTGCTAAATGAGAAATTATACACACTATGCAGTAAAGTATGAAAACAAAGTCTGCCTTTTAGGAGGTGACAGCCTCTCTTTCATTTCTGTGTTCTACATCTTTAGCACTTACAAGGCACCTTTATTGACCTCCCAGGATAAAAGTAGGCCCTACTAACACAGAGTAATTCTTATTTTTAGAAAAGCAAGTGTTTACTTACAGTGGTAGAAAGACTTGATAATACAAGTAATCATTAATAAAAATAAATAATAAGCACCAATGGTTAATAAATTAAAGAACTAAGATTATTATTATTATTTTTTAATTGCAGCACCGGGGATTGAACTCACAACCTTGCACTTGCCAAGCAGGTGCTTAGGCCACTAAGCTATATCCCCGGCCCTTGTCTTTTTGAGACAGGGTCTCACTATGCTGTTCAGGCTGACCTTGAGCTCACTCTGTAGCCCAGGCTGGTCTCAAACTCACAACGATCGTCCTGTCTCAGTCTCCCAAGTGCTGAGATTACAGGCATGTGCCACCAGGCCTGGCAAGAACTAAGATCTTTTAAACTATATAGAGAACATATATTCTTTTGAGTTTAAATGAGTCCATAGTTTTATTCAATTGTTGTACAAATCTTCATCATGACAATTAAAAACGAAGTTCAGCGGGTTATAGTGAGAGCCTTTGCATCCATCTGTGTAAAACAAGCTATAGACCCCTAACCCTGAATATTGTGGTCCGTGCCATGCCTAATAGCATTAAAACATGACTCTGGATCCTTGATGAAGTGTTTTGCTCTGCTCTGGGGTGCAAATTCTCACACTTTAGTTGTGTTCCTGTCACGTGGGGTCTCACTGACGCTCAGCCTCAGATCGAGTGGGTCTGATAGGTCCTAGACTCCTACATTTCTAACAAGCTCACAGGTGCTGTCCGTGCTATTTGCCCATGGACCATATTTTGAGTAGCAAGGCTCTTGAACTTTAGCATGCACAGAATTATCTGGACAACTTCTTAAAACACAGATTGAAGAACTCCATTCCCAGAGCTTCTAATTCAGCAGGTCAGGGGGTGGAGCTAGCAACTTTCTTTATTAACAGTTGACAATGATGCTGATGCCGGTCAGGGACCACACAGGAGGAATCACTGTGTTGGAGCCCTGCATACACCTGGGTGGCTCTGCCCAGATGAAACCCATTGATTCTGTCTGCTATGAAATGTCAACTTAGTCACAGAAACCAGGGCTTCGGGTGAAACTTCCCGGCATCATCCAGAATTTATCCTGTGAGCGATGGGCCATAAGGATCATGAAATGATTTGGTTCAATTAATGCCAAAGACGCAATGCCACAGGGTGAATTTCAAGGGCATTTGATGTACTTTTTTTTTTAGAAAAGGAATCCTGTGTTTCTCCTGTCTGATTTCTGTGGAAACTAACAAAACATTTCTATAAAGTTGCTGGGAACTTTAATGTGTAGTTGGCCTCTGTTTCTGTGGGTTGCAGGAATTCACAGATTCAATCAACTGTGGATTACAAAGCACTTACTGTGAAGAAGGCCTGTTATCTCATTTGGTTCATGTAACAGCAGTTTAAAGTCCAAATTGTAGACCTTTTGGGGAAAGCCTGGGTCCAACAAAGCTTCAGGCACTGCCCGGGCTGTCCTGAGTCGACTGCGTTTGTGCCGCAGGAAGTTACCAGTCTCCCCCATAATATTCTGGAAAAACTGATGACTTTGTCCCTTACCCATGTGGTGTTCACATCATGATGTTGTCACTTTAGCCAGCTGCACAGAAAGGCCTGGACATTTTATATGACTCGGGCAGAGCCAGGTTGATCCAATACCTGTAGAGCCTCAGTCACACTCCTGGTACTTGATAGATACTTTGTCGTGTTAGCCACTGAACCAAATTCTTGAAATGCTTGTTGTCTTCTGCTTTATTATCAAATTTTAGTTTTTGCTGCCCAGGATGGAATTCTTTTTTATCAGCATATATGTATTTTCCTTTTGTAAAATTTATGAAAATAGCTATTTCAATTGTACTTTTACTTCAACTCCTGGTACCAAAAAATTTATACTTTTACTGATTTTCATAATTATACTCTCAGGTTCTGTTCATTTTCAAACTGGGAAAGGTTTAAATTCTTTTTTTAAGACCTTAATTTTTAAAGGTCAAATTTGCCATGTTTTGAAGAAAAAATATACTGCAATGATTCCATTTGGCCACTAGAGGGAAAGGGCTTACTTCCTCTGTGGTTCATTCTGAGTAAAGACTCAAGAAAGTAAAATCTAGTTAGTGCAACAGAAGTCCTATCTTCCGAATCTTCTTCTCTTGAAATGTGTTTAGTCGGATCCTAGAGCTGTTTCAATTGACGAAACACATTCTGGTTTTCCTGTTTCTGTCATAATTTCCCGTATGGTACCATGCAAAATGATTTTGTGGTTATTTTATTCCAACTCATAAAAATGAGTACTTGGAGAAGGCCTGGAGAAAAATCTAGCCACAAGAATTGGCTTCTGCTGAGTCTTTACAGTGGGAAAAGGACTTCGGTTTTGCATTTTAGCTGAGGTTGCCGTGGGTTGGGACTGATTTACCGTGGTGAGCTCTGTCAGCTGCGCGGTTTACATTGTGTAGGCTGCTGCCTCTGCTCCTGGATGTCCAGCCACTGGTACTGGGCTTCTTCTTGTCCACCTCGGTGCCACCAGCACTGAACACACCTGATATAAAAGCAGGGATGGATTGTTGACTTAAAATATATTCTGCCATCTCTTTAACAATTTGGAATTCTGATTTTAAAGATGCTTTGGGGTAGATGAGAAACCACCAGGGATGACCAGTGTTACTCTTTTTGCTGACTTTTTAACTTAAAAAAAAATGCTTTCATAGCACAACCCACTCTGTACTTACGGGGCAAAGTGTCACAGCGTTGGGCACCAGACATGCCTTCCAGAAAAGTGAGTTTCCTAATGTATGTTATGAATGGACCACAAAGTGGAATATTGGGTTAAACCAGTTGTCAGCAAAGCCTGCCATGGATTGGAAGGCAGTTTTAATAAAGAGTGGCAAACAATTTAGAGTATTGAAAAGTATCGTTGACGCGGTGTGTAAGTAGTGAGGCCATTATTTTGTGAGGATCAGCCTTTATTCAGTTTATTTAAGAAATGTTTCCTCTGAATAGTGGACTAGCTACTGAAGTGAGTGTGGAGTTGATAGGTTTTGATGCATTGCTTGTCATTCATTGCTAGTGTTGTATGAGCTTAACTGTTTTATATATTTTATTTATTTAGCACACACATGTTTATGCCAGAAGTCATTCTGAGCACTATGATACTGACTCATTTGATCCACTAAGCAGCCTTATAAGATAGTAATGCTATGATCCCTGGTGCATGCAGATCCTCATCTGCACAGATGAGGAAACCGAGAGTTAAGTGACTTGCCCAGGGTCACCATCCAAACCCAGACAAATCTAGCTCCAAACTCCGTGCTCTTATCAATTCCATCAACTAGTGATTTCTGCAAAAACAAACAATCCCTAAATTTCATGGCTCATAACATGAATTATTTACTACATGTCCTGAGTCATTTGCGCAACATGGCAGCTCTGCTGATCTGAACTGGGCTCGGCAATCTTAGCCGACTCACTCTTGTTTAAGTACCTCGCAGGGACTGGCCTAGGAGAGCTGGGCCAGGATGACTCACCTTCCCTCTGCAGGGCTTCTCATACCTGCTGCTACAGCAGGGCTCTTGGAAAAGGTAAAAAATTTGCATGCATCTTTAGGTCCTCTATGTGCATCAAGTTTGCTATCCTCTCATTTGACAAAAGCACATCACATGGTCCGGTCCTGAGGCAGTGCAGGAAGTAGCTACCAAAGGGCGTGCACAAGGTGAAGTTGAAATAAGGGGCTTTAATACAATGCACTTAGTGTGATCATGATTCTATAGTATGCTGGATTTATCTTGCATTCCAGGTCATTTCAAAATGACACTGCAGATGCCAGTGCATTGTGAAAATCCTGTGACATGCAGCCTTGTTGGTTTAGGGTGGCAGTAAAAGAACAATAAGAAATTCAGAAAAAGTAAAAGAATATTTTGTATTTCAGGCTGATCCTGGGGAAACACCATCAGAGGCTCCAAGTGAATCCAGGACGACTCCGGCAGAAAACGGGGTGAATCACACTACATCCCTGGCACCCAAACAGCCCTCCCAGGCTCTGCACAGCCAGCCAGCTCCAGGTAACAACTGAAAGATTCCTGCAGATGACTACGAGCCTCAAGCTTCAGCGTGCCCCCAGAGGAGGCAGGGGGACTGGCGGAAAGCAGCGTGGGCTGTGTGATTGACGAATGAATGAGTGATGGGAGGATTCACACATGCTCATCATTTGGTTCTGCTGGTATCAAAGAACTCATTAGGTTTCCTGTGTCTTTACCATAATGGGTTATGGCCCATCTGTTAGCAGAGTGCTGTGAAGAGTTCTTTGAGCAGTTTCCAAGGGTGATCAAAACATATGTAGAATGTTTTACATTTTAAAAAATCTATCATGGTAAAAGATGCATTGCCATTAATCTCCCCCAATCACATTGAGCACATGCATTGGGCGCCTTCTCCCATCCTTCTCACCCCTTTCTGAAGCACTTCTAGAAGTCTTCTTCTGTGAGTGTCTTTATGAAGAATGATAAAAATACAGTGAATGCTACTGCCCACTACCATACCACCAAAAGGCGGGCTCCTAAAAACGTTATGGGGCATCCTTACCCACCTTAGTCTATGGATCTGGCACTCTATGATTTCTGACTCTTCTCCAAAGTCAAAATGACCATGAAAGGTAAATATTTTAAATAATTCAGGACGTCCAGGCACGAAGACAGCACAACTAAAGATCTCCATGAAACTTCCAGAACTGCTTTAAAAAGTGGCAAGAAAGATAGGATAAGGCTGTTGGAAGTGAAGGTATTTTGAGAGAGATTAATGGCAATGTGTCTTATACCATTACACATGTAAAAAAATAAACATTCACTGTATTTTTTGATGATACCTTGTATAACTCACAGTGCTTTAGAAGCACATCCTTAGTCCTCCTTCACTAGATCTCTGCCGAGAAAACCTCTTCCTCTTGTTCCAGCTTATTTTCGGCAACCTGGAGTGTCCACTGTGTGCCGGGCACTCCTCTAAGCCCTTGGCTCTGATTAGTTCGTTACAGCCTCTGCAGGTAGATCCTGTTATTGTTCCCACAGGGCAGAGAACAGATGGGTAAAGTACTTGCTAAAGGCCACATAGGCAGTGGAAAGTGGAGTCAGGATAGATACAGTTCCTGATAGCACTAAAATTCCTGCCTTTCTCTTCCCTAGTCCAACCAAAGACACATGCATGTCTCATTTCTCCAGCCAGTCCTTGCATTTCTGTTCACCTTGATTTGACACTTAATCATGCACTAGTTTATGTAATGATCTCTCATGTGCATGCCCTAGTTCTGTCACTAGACAGTGTCCTTCCCAGGACCTGCTCCTGTTGGCTGTGTCCTCTGTACCTCACATAGATGACACTTTTAAAAAGAACAATTCCTGTTTAATTTGTATCGAACATGCATGAACTGAAACGATGCTTTTAGAAAGCTTGCTGAAATCAATAATAGTAAGAATACGATGAACCACAAAATAAGAAGTGATATTTTCAAGTAAAGAGTCTCAGGCACTGTGTACAAACATTTTGAGTTCAGAAATGTAAACATGTATTTAAATATGTGAATAAATAGTCCTGTTCCTCTGGGAGAAATGGAGAATTTGAGCATCTTACCATTTGATTTTTTGAACATTGTATTTTAGAATAATTTGACTCACAGAAAGCACTGTTAAAATGGCACAGAATGCATTACAAAAATTCTTCTTTGTCCTGTAAAGTGAACATCTGGTAAGATCATGATGCAGTTACCAAACCACGAACTTAACATGCGCACAATACTACAGACCTTGATAGAATTTCACCTGCTCCCCTCCATTCCTACCCCAAACCCCACATTGCACGTGTCTGTCTGCCTCCTCAGATTTTGTGGCTCAGGTTTCTCTGTTTTTCATAACCTTGATATTTTTGAGGAATTCTGGTAGGTTATTTTCCAGAACGTCTTTCAGTTTGAGTTTACCAGTTTTCTCATTATTAAACCAAGGTTCTAAATATTTTAAAGACCTCTGCAGAACGGATGCTGGGCCCTTCTCATGGTGAGCTGTCAGGGGTGCATGACTTTTACTTCCTCTGCCGGTGATGTTTGATTGCTCAGTGCAGGCGGTTTCCCCGTGGAAATGTCAGACATTCCCCTCAGATATCTTGCAGGAGACCCTGTGAGGCTACGTAACTATTTGGCTCTTCCTTACACTTTTGCTCCCTGATTTGGCAGCCACCAGTGGACCTTGCCTACATGTTAGGCAGAGGATTCCTGTCCGGTGGTAAGTTCGCTTTTTGAAAGACACCACTTTTCATTCCTGATTTTGAAACAAGGTGGCAACAACATTGTTTTATCTGAATTTATCATTTGGATCAGATTTTCTTCTCTTCCTATAAATGGAGCCTACATATAATTTCACATTGAATTAGGTGTGTCTCAAATTTACAAAACAAATACTTTCCAAGAATGATTTTGCTGTATGTAAATAATTTTCAGTCATAATTTGTCATTGTATCTAAAGAGACAGAATCAAAAGCTTTTTTTTTTTTTTTTAAATGCTGGGGATTGGACCCATGCCCTCGCACAAGTTAGGCATGTAGTGTTCCCAGAGCTAATCTTCAAGCCACACTTTTTTTTATAGAAAAAGATTAAAGAAAACTGTTTATTTTCTTTTAATTGCAGGTTCTGTAAAGGCTCCTGCAAAAACAGAAGATCTTATTCAGAGCGTCTTAACAGGTAAATACTACCCTTTTCCTCCCGTGGAATTTGCCAGCTGAATATTACTCCATGGAAGTATTTAGAACAAAGTTCAACTTAGCCCTGAGAAACATGATTAATTTTCTTCTTTTGAAAATTATACAGACATAGAGTCTCAGTGTAGGCTACTTTACACCATGTAATCTCAGAGAAAAAAATCACAGTTGGCATATAGAACCCTACTGGCATAAAAAAATATGCTTTCACAAGGTATCTATTTCTGAATATAAGAATAGCTTCCTACTAGAAATATGATCCAGCAAATGTCTTCCCAAATGCCATAAATTTTAACCATCTCTGATATGCAGAATGTGTGACTATAAAATATATGACTTTAAAGAACTGTGGTACAGTTTTTTTTTTAATTTGGTTAGTTACATTCTCTAATGGGGCCAAAATTGGTACAGGCTGTCATCAGTATAATCAGCAGTGCATAATGAAGTCTTTAAAAGTATTTAAAATACTTGGCCCGTTGCACAAGAGAAATGTACTCACACTTATCGAAAGCAACTGAAATGTCCATCAACAGAAAAGAAGGTATATGAATTTTGCTGTATCCACAGATAGAACAGGATGCAGCTCCAGTGAACCATAGTCACACGCAACAACATGAGTAAAACTCACAAGTGTATTGTGAGAAAAAGAAGCTGAACATAAAAGAACTTCATTGCACCTACATAGAGTAATTCATAACGCAGCAAAATTGATTAAAGCCATTAAAAAGCCAGATTCGACTTTTACCTGGTGTGTGGAAAAAATAACCAGGTCATATTCTAATTTATTTCACCTGGTGATAGATTTTTTTGGGGGGGGGTGATAGTTATTGAAACATGATACCTTTGTGAAATTTTACAGGAATATATATCTATGATTTATGTACTTTTATGCATGCATTTATATTTCACCAAAAATACGTAACATATATATATATATGTCACTTAAGGACTATATTAAAAGAAAACAAAACTCATTTAAAGACTTCATTTCTTGTGAAACAATGTAACCGTGATTTTTTTTGTTACTTTTTGTTTTATGAACAAATAAAACAAAATTTCATGACAAATTAATAACTAACACCCTCGTATTGTTATCTTCAAAACTCATAGTACAAGACATAAACCAAAAAGATTCTTTTTTTTTTTTTTTTTGCGGCACCGGGGATTGGACTCACGGCCTTGCGCTTGCCAGGCAGGCGCTTAGGCCACTGAGCTAGATCCCCAGGCCTGGTGTTTTTGAGACAGGGTCTCATTATGCCATTCAGGCTGGCCTTGAGCTCATTGGTAGCCAAGGCTGGTCTCAAACTCACAACGATCCGCCTGTCTCAGCCTCCCGAGTGCTAGGATGGTGCCTTAATTTCAGTGAATTATCATTTATTTGGTGGCTCACAGGCATGAGCCACCAGGCCTGGCCCAAAAAGATTCTTACAAAAAAAAACCAAAAACATACTGACATCATTACTCAGACTGAAGACAGTGGATCTGCACCAACATATTAGCTGTGGTTATCCCCGGCTTAATTGTGAGTGATATTTGTGTCTTTAGATAAATGGACATTACCTTTCTTCTTGAAGAATACTCTCTGTATATATGGGCTTTAAAAAGTAGTGTTTTTGGTAGACTTTTTTAAGTCATAGGTTGGGACATCTGGAACCCAATAGCTGG
>RJWT010003725.1:0-35564 GCA_004365215.1 Cuniculus paca | reverse complement strand
TGGTCTTCTTTTTGATCCCTGTCCTTCTCACTATAATCTGACTAAACAGAGCCAGCAGTACCCATGCCATAGCATGAAGAGTTGTCTTAAAATTTCCTTTGCCAGATTAATTTTCTCTGCCAAGTCTAAGGACATGGATACAACATAGACAAATTTTCTGCCAGAGTGTAACTTGTATAACCTCTAGTCCAACTGCCAGTGGAGTCCTTATTCCCAAGTGAAACCTCCTAAGCCTGGCCTTTACTGTCTGCATTTCTATCAGAATTCTGGTCTTCTGAGCTCTAACCAGAATCACCCACCAGGTTCTACTTACTATATTCTAAGGCTTCACTAGCCAGTATCTCCTAACCTTTCCAAACTCCTCCTGTAAGACAGTTACGAAGGCTTCTAAACCACGTGATCAGGTATAGTCTGAAACCACTCCATTTCTCTGGTATCAGTTTTCTGTATTAGTCAGATTCCCCATTGCTGCATACACTATCTGATAACACAACTTGAAGGAGAGGTTTACTGTCCTTTCTGCCTCATAGTTTAAGATGATTCATTCCATTGTCATCTGGCTCCAAGGGAAAAAATCATGATAGAAGGGCATGGCAGAGCAAAGCTTCTAAGTTCATGGTGACTGGAAAACAGACCAGGGGAACAGTACTGGGGAGAAAAAGGGGCCAAGGACCATATAAAGTACCCAAGGTTTGGTGACCCAGACACACCCAGAAATGTGCCCCACCAACTCCCTGGGTGGCTCCCAAGCCAATCATGTTGAAATAATCAATCAACCATCACATTATTAAAGAAATACCAGTCCTTATCCAGAGTAACTAGTGGTCAGAATACAATATAAAGGTCTGTGCTAGCAGCGCTTTTTCTCTAGCCCTCTCCTCTAAGCTCAGAATGGTTGGGCATCAGGAGCCCCTCTTTTTGTACAACAAGGAGACTGGACCCAATCCTAGCCATTAACTGCACAGCTTGTTCCCTAGCAGTTATGTTTTGTAAAAGCATAACGTTTCTTCTGGCCTGCTAAGGAATCCAGATATATGTCTCAGGACTGACTGTGATCAGCTGCATTTGACCTGGGCCGTACCTCATTTCCATGGAGCACTGCATCCAATCCTTTTCTGGAAGACTGAGAATTGAAAATCAGTCTTCAACAAATTAAAGTGCACCTTTCGCAAGCCACATGCAAAGAAACTTCTTACTGCTTCTTCCCAAATTGTCCTCACTTTCCTTTAACTGCAGGCTTTCTGTACAAGGGAAGGATCTGCCAAAGTATGTTCACTGGTTAGAGGAGCAGAAAATATATGTGTCCCTAGGCAGGCCACCGTGAAAGGGAAAACTAGAAAAGGCTGAACTTCAGTCCTGCCAAATCACCAAATTAGTTTAGTCATTCACCTGCCCATGGAAAGGGAAACAAAGGATCCAGATGCCTTCAGAAATGTTCCACTGATACTTTACCCTCCTGGGGAAGAAGTACAAGTTTTCTGCCCTCTTTGGAAGTGTGCAACAGCTCTAAATCAGAAAGAAACTGGATCTAAGAGTTCCAGAGGTGGATAGATGTTGGTGATAGTTCCACAATAATACATATGTATTCAGTGCCACCAAACTGTATACTTATAGTGGTTACAATAGTAAATTTTATGTTATGTATATTTCACTATAAGAAATAAAGGTTGAAAATGAACTAAGTTGAATATAATCATGGTTTTGGTTTGGTTTTTGCTTTGTTTTGAATAGTTAATATAGTCATGTGGTTTTAAATTTTGAAAATACAAATAGTTCCTCTATACCCTATTTCCTTGTTAATCCCTTTTCTACTCCAGATACAAACAATAATACCAGAATTTTGGTATTCTTCCAGAGATATTTAATGCATTCATAAGCAAATATATTTTTAAAAAATTTTGACACAAGTGGTGTCATATTTTACACACTCTCTAACTTTATGAAATTTGTAAAGGAATGTTATCAGTGGTCCAGCACTTAGAGCTACATATTTTGCCAGTTCATGAATTTCTACAATTAACTTAACCAATTCCCTATGGTTCAAATCTAGGTGTTTTGAATCTTTTGCTGTTTCAAACAATGGGTAGCTTCTTGTATGTGTTACTTCTAAAATCTACCTGCTCATTGGGGAAAGACATGGAATTGTCTGGCTACAATTTTAATAGTTTTCAACATAAGCAAATGTGACTTCAATAATGTTGATTAGACATTCAGAATGCAGTACTAACTAGTCAAAGCCTCTAACCTGATAAGTCAATCAGGAAACTAATAATATGACTTCCACTCAGAGACCATAGTTCCACACTTTTGTATGTGCAGTAAGATTGGAAAACTGCAAAGCAAAGCCACAAAAAGAGTGTTCATTTTCAAAAATCAAGTCTTTCTGATATCTGGTTAGTCCATAACTTATAAATGCCTGATTATTAGTGAGTTTTCTTGAAATAATTCATTATATTTTCTCCACTGTAACTTCCTGTTTCTGATACATTAACCATTATTTTCCTTTAACAATTAAAGAATCCTATTACATTAACCAGAGAAAGTAATATTATCTTCATATCAAAGGTAAAGAAACAGAAACAGAGGTAAAAGAAGCTGTAACTTGTCCAAAATCATCTGGCAAGTTCAAGGAAGAGCTTGGATTAAAATTCAGAGCAACAACCTAGTCTTATGCACTTTCCAAGGATCTATAGCATCCTTTTCTTCTAGTTCTCAGAAATAACTGAACTGGTCCTGACACTGCTGGGTGCAGAGGTCTTGGTTTGTGGATGCTGTCTGATACTGCTGCTCAGGGAAGTCCTCGAGGTAAATTTTGTGTAATGGGAAAGTTTTTCTACGATGTGTATCAAAATGCTATGAATTATTTAAAATACTCCCCTATGCAACGTAACACAGAGAAGCACAGAATAAAACAAAGACATACGGCACAGCATCCAAAAACACCATTCTGAGGACACTCAACCGTAAGCAGTGTAGTAGATGAAAGCAACTCTGGGTTTATACCCAGTCAATGTGAAATTTACTCGAAGTCTAAACTTTGAGTCATAGTAAAGAAACCAAGAATTCTATGAAACTCGTGTTTTCAACTTCTATGCAAGACAGGGTTTATTCTGAGTGTCCTAACAAACTATTCCCAGATCTCATTAAAGTATCAATAAAGGTTTACTTCTCCTCTGTGTTACAGTCAGGTATGGTTGCATGGGGGAGGACAAAGGGAGTCTCTGCCCCTTGCAGTCTTAGATATAGCACTGATCACAACTGTCCATATTCCATTGGTCACAGCTCAGTCAAAGATTCTACTGCCTGGAAGGCTGGGAAATGAGTTTTCCTCCATGCTCCAGAGAAGATTTGGGTAAACACATAGCAGTATCTGTGTTTCAGCAGCATAAACTTGTTCAGAATTTAAATGGCAAGAGACACAAAAGAAAGCAACAAATATGTGAGAACCAGGACAGAGAAAAGAACAGGACTAGAAAGAGAGACATTTACCTATTGACAAGTCTGATAAAAGGGTATGAAAATTGACTCCAGAACTCTCCTATATATTACTTGTGACCTATGAGACATAGCAATGTGTTAAGGTTAACTTTGCAACAAACCGTACCTAGTTCTCATTTCATAGTTGAAGTCAATCATTCTCCATCACCCCATTTTGCAGTCTTTATCAATTTTTGAGTTAAAGAACACTAGTTTGGGTTTGGGGCTGTAACTAAATTGTAGTGCAAGACCTTGGGTTTAATCCCCAGTATGTACTGCAAAACAAACTAAAACAAAACATCACACTAGGTACTTATAACAGGAGGAGGTTGGGCTGGCAGAGTCTCACTGACCATTGAGGTCAAAATTCCTGTGCAGGGGCATGAAGCAGGGAGTAGTCCACCTTCAATGGGACCACTCTTATTCAACTCATTCCCATCTTGGTGTGCTGCACATTTCACTTGGGGATCCTGGAAAAACTAGCAAGTGAGAAACTGTCACCTTCAGGCTTCCTAGGAGGGCTTTTTTGAAAAAATACACCATGAAAATCTCAGGGAAGCTAAAAACAAATAATCCTGACCACAGCCTCCCAGCTGTTATAAAAATAAATAAATAAAAAAGAACTGAGCTTCATTACTTCAAACCCAAATTTCTATGAGCCTGGCAGCCACTCTATTTCAGGATAAATATCCATTTGTCTGCCAGGCCTAATGTTTAAAATCATAGGTAAGCTCTATTCTCTCTGTTTTCTGAAGTATAAACCTCTGCTGACCAGAGAAATGTCTGTGTGAGTGAGTGGAGGAGGGCATGCCCACGTGAGAATGTTTCTACCTTGTGTGATGTATTTGTGTTTGTGTGTGTGTGTGTATGTGTGACTGAGAGAGAGAGACAGAGACAGAGACAGCGACAGAGACAGAGAAAAAGAGAGGGATTCAAGCAGGAAGAAGAGCAACTCAAGTGGATCCACGTTTTACCTAACATGATATGAAACTCTAGTTAACAATCGGCTATAGAAAAATGGGAACCCTCAGGTAACCAACATCATGGCTGTGGAAAGGCTCCCAGAAGACCTGACCCTTGGCTTGGGAATCACAAGCACCTGCAAAACTCTGTCTTGGGAAGGAAGGAGCAGAGCACACTGCCAGCTGACATCTCCCTGGAGGAAAGAAGGAGCTTCAACCCCGAGTAGAAGAACGCTGACACCGCTTTTGCACTCAGCTGTCATACCCACTTGCACAGTTCTGTTTCACAGGGCTGCCTGTCAGACTGTGCCGAATTCTATGCTGTGGTTCCAAGGCTTACGGTCTGCTCTCTGTTGCCCCACCTGTGCGCTCCTAGAGTACTCTCATTTCCATAACAACAGGCTCCACCCACCACCTGCCAATTCTTGATGATTTAGCCCGCCCCTCATCCTGGCCCCTCTAGACCTGCAGTGCTTGTTCCCATCCAGGCAACAATGCTGATCATCAGTATTTCCTGAGTGGAAAGAGGAAAATGGTGACTCAGTACATATGTAAATAAAAGGTAAATAAAAGCAAAGCTTTTGTAAGCCATTCTAATTTTGGAAGTTTGCATTTCCTTCACTGCTGCTTTAGGTACTTTTAAGCATACTGCAAGGAGAATAAAAAAAGCAGCTGTCAATTACTAGTTATGGTTTTTTTCAATCATCTTTTAGAACGGAAGTTGAAATCAAGATTTTTTTAAAAATCAAGGCACAGAAGCATGATGCATTCCTTGAAATAATATCTTTTTGTGAGTTTTTCTGTCTTTTATGTGTAGCGTTCTTCTGAAAGATCAAGTTAGGAAAGAAAATAGATGTTTCTCTGTGTGCTTACTGCAGTCTGAAAGGAATAAGATTGTTAGTAGAGGCTGGACATGGTAGTACAGGCCTGTAATCCCAACACTCTAGGAGGCTGAGACAGAGGATTGCAAGTTTGAGCCCAGTGTGGACAATCTAGTGACCTGTCTCGAAATAAACAGTACAGACAGAAAGGGCCAGGCATGTAGCTCAGTGTGAAAATCCTTGAGTTCAATGCCCAGTACTAGGGTCAGTGGGAGGTTGGGGGAGAGTGTATCGTAGAGATAGGAAAGTCTTAAAGATTGTGATTTTTTTAAAAATTGCACCTGGAATTGATAGAGGGGAGCGAAACTCTCAACCTACTAGAGGTCTGGTACAAGTTTGTGTTCTTTAAAATTGAAGAATGAATTTTAGGAACAACGGAAGCTAAGAGCAGAATATATTTATTGAGAGAAGAAAACGTCTGTCTGAGAGAGAGACAGAAGGGGTCCTGAGTGGGTTGCCAAGGGCTGTCTTTTCTAGGGATTTTTATAGAGTAAAACCACAAGGTTAGGTGGGTCCAAGACAGGGAAAACCTGGAAACTCACAAGGCAAATGGGCATGAGGTGGGACAGAACTATGTCAACCAATAAGATTAATTGTTCAGGTAAAATTGACCAAATCAGGGACAAATGGGGAAGTGAGTCACATAGCAAGTGGGTATGAATACAGAGCTGTAGCTCTTCCTGTAGGGGTTGGGATGGTGGCTCCTGGCTTCCTCAAGGTGACCCATCAATATCAATCCCTGAGTTTCCACTTAGGGTGTAGTTGCATTTGTTTTGCCTTTCATCTTGAGATCTGGCCCACAGCGGGAGGTGTCTGTCTCCTCCAAGGATGCAAGGTATCTAGTCTTATGCACTGGCTCCTTTGAGGGCCCAGTCCTATCTGGCTACCTATAATATTTCTAACTAACTCAGCTGCCTGTAACAGAATCACATTTGTAGTCATCCTTATAGCCAGCTATATTACTATAAATAAAGCTATACTACTAACGTATGCTCTGAAGGAGCTACCAGAACAGTTTATTCTGATGCATAAGCAGGGATATAGGGTACAATAGGTTATAAGAACCATTGCCCCTTATAGTTGTAAGGCCCATTATAAGTATTAAACCTCTGGGGCTAGTTCCTTCTCTATCAATTGTAGTTGCTAAGAGCAGGTGACCTTACAAACTGTTTTAGCAACTTGTACTGCTGGGAAACATTCTCTTGGGAAACTTGGATGTTGGCACAATAAATCTTTTGTGTTCACTCTGTTTGTATCCTGACTAAAAGCTCTGCATCTAAAAGGAAGCTTTTTCTCCAAGCAAATGCAACTGATGGAATAGATTCCTTGCCTATAACTGTGAAGGTGTTAAAGTCATAATAAAAATTGCTTTCATTTTGATAAGCTGTACAGTTTCTGGAGTTCTCTTAAAAATTTCATTTCATTTCATGTACACAGTTACATATGAAGTAGGCAGGGCTGACCTTGACTGGCCTCCCTATCAGAAGCTCAATAGGATTAAGTAGCTTGCCAATGTCACAAGGTAAGTAGTTGGCATAAATTGCAATGCAAATATTCTGACAAATAAGCTAGGAGGCTTTCTATTCTACCATTCTGCTTCACTTTGAAAAAAATCCTGTGGCCACTCATGCACAAGCCCCTTGAAAATTCAGAGACTGATGAAAGGAATCTATTTTAGGGATTCAAGGGAATATTGAACTGCTGAATTTGAGAAAAAGCAGCCAATGCAAATAAGTATGATATATTCATATATTCATCCATTTGAAAGAAATCTGATGGCAGGAATTTTCTCCCAACAAGATAGCTTCTAGAATGTTGCCAGCTTCTGTGCAAATGCATCCCATTCTCTGCAGTCTCCATACCTAGAGGGGGACCACAGATTCCTTGAGCATGAAGACTGGACAGAATCTGAGATCATTTAATTCAACCCTGTGTTACAGGGTCAGGAAGCAGTTTCACAGGAGAGACTGCCTTGTTCGTGGTCACATTTGGAATAGGTGTCAGAAGTAGAATGAAACCTTAGATCTTCAGACACCACACCCAGTTCAGATTGACACTGTCTCTGAGTCCTTGGGAGGTTTCAAATCACAAAAGCATCACTAAATTATCTTCAGTCCAGTATATAAGCAGATGGGTACAATAAGGCCTTTTAGCAGGGTTTTAGAGAACACAGGTTAAAAATCAAAGGTCTCTGGCTTGCTTAAGGTTATTTTTATGACAGTGGGTTTTTCCCAAGTGTGATTCACTGCAAATCAACCTCTACCCTGCTTTGCCCTCAGGCCTAGAGCATTGGAGTGTTGGCTGGTACTTGGTGTGGTGTGATAGATGGGGACAGGGTTTGGCTTAGGGCTCCCTGGGCTTTCCACATGGCTTAGTTTATCAGGCAGTGTACCGTGTGAGTCCCAGAAAATCAGGCCAAAACAATCTTAACCCAGGTAACAAGGGCTACAGAATTATTCAGTGACTTTCTCAGAAGGCTTTCCAAATAGTCCACTGGGGGGTTTGTTTTCAAACTGCAGTCCAAAACCAAACCACTTATAGTTATGTCAGCAGCTTTGCCCAAGGTGTCCCTGAGCTGTTGTCAGCAGGCTTCTGAAAGGGTCACGCAGGCTCGGGAATGGTCCAAAAGCAGGGTCAATAAGGAACTCTTCCTTACATCTCTGCTCCAAGAACTTAATCAGACAAAGCCATATTGAGGGATGCTCCCATGGTTTAGTAAATGCTGTTGTATGCCACTCTGACTCCCTCAGGACTGAGGCGCATGCCTTCCCAGGTGCCAGGAATGTAGCTGCTGGTGGACCATGCTGAGTCCCTCCCCAGGGATTGCCCTTGGTCAAAGGTTCCTGACTCACTCAAGAGTATATAGTCCCTTTCCTGGGAACAATCTGCCTCTGATGACTAGTCAGCATAGAATACAAAATATTGACCCTTTTCCTCAATTTGGATATCACTGAAGGGCCACTGCAAACTCACAGCTCCCTGAGGAATTGGTTGAGTCCTCTGTGCTACTACATTACCATGTGCCTTTGTCCTCTGCCCAGCCCTGTTTCCCTATTTCTCTTACAGGTATCATTCTCCAAAGTATTGTCCAGAACTACCTTCCTGAAAATCTTTGCTCTGGAGTAACTCCCCCAAATAAATTTGACTCACCACACACACTTTCCTTTTTTGTTGTGCTTTCTTTGGGACCAGAATCCTGATTCTTGTTATCTGATGGAGACACTTCCATCAACAAGTACATATCAAATACCTGGAAGGCATCTTTAATCAAGACAGCCAAAGAAATATGTACTTATTCCCTGTAGCTGTTGTAACAAATTACAAGAAACTTGGTGGTTTAGGCTAACATGCACTTGCTATCTCACAAGTCTGAAGGTCAGAAGTCTGAAATCAGTTTCACTGGACCAATGTCACAGTATCAACAGGGATGGGCAGTATCTAGGGGAAGAATCCTCTTCCTCACCTTTCTAAGCTTCTAGAGCTGAACTTTTCGCATTCCTTGGCTCATGGCCCCTTCCTCTATTTTCAGTGCTAGCAGCATGATATTTTGCTACAATGGTCACATGGTTTTATTCTGCTCTGTCCAATCTCCTTTTGCCTTCCTTTTGGAAGGATGTTTGTGGTTGAATTAGTGGCCCATACAAATAATCCCAAATGATCTCTTCTTTCTAAGACCCTTAATTTAATGACACTGGGTTTTTTTGTTTTGTTTTGGTTTTTTGCCACATAAGGTTATACACAAGCATTTTGGGGACTAGCACCATAGATTCCCCTTTAGAATGTTATTCAGCCTACCCAAGAATTCTGTGGCAAATGCCAAGGAGCAAGCATCCTGATTTCAAGCAGGATGTGGTTATCTTGACCCAAAATTAAGTAGCCGCTACACCTTATTTATGCTATCTACTTGCTGTTGTCCCAGCCAGCCTGGTCTCAGCTGAGATATCTATTTCTTAATTCAGGCCTTGATTGAGAAACACCAGTAATTATTACACTCAATCTCCACCTGCCTTCTATCCTCTAAATTCTACCTATTATCAAGAAGGCTGGAATACAGCTCTGACCCCAAAATGGCACAGAGCATGAAGGACAATAGAGAAGAATGCAGTAGTGGCTTCAGCCCATAGGCAGATTCCTATGTCACTTCCATAAAGCCTATGCTGCTGGCAACTTGTGTTGATACCATGTGACCTTGCAGGTAGGGATCTGAATGGTCAATTTTCACGTACTCACAGACTAGAAACAAAACTCATCTAGAATTCTGTTGATCCCAAGAAACACACTGTGCGTCAGTTGTATTTCCCTTCCCAGTTACTGGCCTCCCCACTCTGTTCCCTTTCTCTTCTCTATTCAGTCCCTCTTTTACTTTCAAGTCCTAATTCTTTTAATATGTTGTTTTTGCCACTTTGATGTACTTGTATTAACTAACTTCCTGCTACTACACCTTAAACAAATCAACTTAATAAAGAAAAGTTCTGTTTTAGCTCACAGTTGTGGAGGCCACAGTCCATGACTGACAGGCTTGATTACTTTGGGCTTGTGATGAGGAAGCTTATCATGGTGGAGGTGTGTGACAAAACTGTTCACCTCCTGCCAGGAAAGTTAAAGAGAGAAGAGGCTAGAAACCCACAACTCTGCAAAAGGGCAGACCCCCTAAAGACCAAAAGATGCCCCACTAGTTCCCACCTCTTAAAGTTTCCTCCACCTCCCAATAGTACAAAGCCAAGACTAAGCCTGTAACACATGGGTCTTTGGAAGACATTTAAGATTCACACTACAGCAGGGCCATATAGCTTCACCGATATACCCACCTACTCCACATGCAGACTGTGTCCTCCTTTCTTCATTTTTTTGTCCCAATATCCCACCCGTCCAGAGTCTGCCTGAAAGAGTATAGCCTCTGCAGAAGAGCCCAGCCTTCTGTGGTCTATGATATGGTCTATCATCACAGCAGTCTTGGCTTGTACTGTAGGCACAAGAACAGGCACCAATACCCAGGGACATTTTGGCATCTATGACTGCCATCAACAGTCAGAGAGCCATCTTCTTGCTACTGCGATACCTACTTGACGTATGGCCTTCGGGAGGATGTGACCCTCAGGAAAGTCTTCACGTGGGACTTTCCTCATTGCGTTTATTTTTAGGGCAAATTAAACCTGCAATTGTTTTTCTCAGTGGCAGGCATTGAATAATAACCAAAAAGAATAAGGAGTAATTGTTACTTTTCTCCCTAGTAGGGCATATCCTCAAATTTGGAATGATTGCTGCCTAACTAGTTCTTCTATGCCTGGCTTGTGGGATGGTTACAAATGTTTATCGTTTTGAAAAGCATTTGGGGGAGATGATTTGAATTCTGATTTCAAACTTTTAAAAATATTTCTACATTTAAATTTTTAAATTAAGAGATATTTCAAACAGAGAGGTAGAGCAAATAAAACACATAGCCATATGCTCATCCAGATTGACTACTAATATTTTTCCATATTTACTTCAAATAACTAATAAAAAAGATTAAGGCAAAAAGATACAGCTAAATCCACTGATCCCTTCACCTACATCGTTTCTTTTTTCCCTCCATGGAAGAACCTCTGTCAGAAATTAATGTGTTTCTATCCATGCATGACTCTGTACTTTCACTAAATACTTATATAACCCCCCAAAATTTACTATTGTGTTATATAGATTCAGAATTTACATAAATGACACCATTTTGTGTGGATTCTCTTGCAACTTACTCTTCTTTTTTTCTTTTTGCAGCACTGGGGATTGAACTCATGACCTTGCGCTTTCCAGGCAGGCGCTTAGGCCACTGAGCTAAATCCCCGGCCTGCAACTTGCTCTTCTAACTCAACAGTATATCTTAGAAACTTATTCACGTTGTGTAGATACAATGTAGAGCTAGTTTATTCATTTTTATTGTAACCTAGTATAGCATAGTTTGCTTCTCTATTTGCCTTCTGAGGAAAGATTAATTATTAGTTTCATGGTAATGAGTATGCTTAGGTATACATCTTTGTGTACACGTATGTAGTGTCTTACTCTAAACACTTAGAACTGCTAATTAGTAGGACACATACTTTTTTTTCTCTTCTTATCTCATACAAAGAATTGAACAAAATGAGCAAAAAAGCAATGACAAAGTTTATTTGAAAAAGTAAAAGTGAAGAGTGAGGGAGAAACTGGCACTGTAGAATAAAAGAGGGAAAAACAAGGTAAAAGAACACCCTGGAGAAAGCAGGGTGAGCTATCATGAGGAATGCCATGATAGCTAAGAAAATACTTCTTAGCCTTCCTCAGTATTGACAAATTGCTCTTTCAAGTGTTAGTCCTTATTAGAACTCCTATAAAATTAGAAATTCCTATTTTCCTGCATCTTTATTACCTCTTATAAGGCTTTTTATTTATTCTGATCAGATAGGTGCAAATAGCTTTTAGTCATTTTAATTTACATTTTCTTAAATATTCACAAGTATAAGCATTTCTGCATGTTTCCTAGCTAGTTTGTGTGTGTAGAATTGTACATGAGAGAAAGAACTTCTAATCTTTTACTTTGTCTGTAAATTTTTAATTGTATTTTTTGTGAAATTATTACTTAAATTGCAAGTATCTTCTCTCAAACTGCATCTTTCCTTTTAATTTTGTTATTTTCTATTATAAATAAATTTTAACATAGTCAAATTCATACATTTATTCAAGACTTGTTTTTCTTTTATTTAATTAATTCATTCCTAAATCTATAACTAGGGTATCTCCCACACTGCTTCCCAAAAATTCTAAATTTTCTCTTCATACTCAAATCTTTCCATACCTGGCAATTATGTTTGCTTCTATGGTGAAATAAGTACCTAATTTTATCTTTATTCAAACAGAAAGTTAATTGTTAAGGATAGTCCAAAATTCTCCTGTGTTCAAAATGATGTTTCTGTTAAATATAAATCCCCACATGTAACTGGGTCAGTTCAGTATCATTCTGTGGATTTATACATCCATCTCTACACCATACCAGAATTTTACCATTAGTATAGCTAATAGCATGTATTAATAATTGGTAAAATGATTTCTTTTAATTTTAATCTTAAATTTGTTTTGGCTTTCATTGTTCTTATGCCTTCACTATCTTAGAATCATCAAGTAGGTTCCTATAGGGAGGGGACTATTGTCAGGTATGTGTGTATATGTGCATATGTATATCTATAATTTTCTCTCAGAAGTCTTTAACTACATTTCACAATTTTTTTTTCTTTTTTTTGAGACAGGGTCTGGCTATGAGTTCAGGTTGGCCTTGAACTCACTACGCAGCGCAGGATGGCCTTGAACTGGCAAGGATCCTCCTGCCTGGGATTACTGGCATGCACCGCCATGCCGGACTACATCTCACAATTTTGGTCTGCCATTTTCTCATCAAGGTATTTTTAAATTTCCATTGTGATCTCTGCTTTGAGTCACTATTTAGAAGTGTTTCAAAATTTCAAAACTTGTAGTTTCTTTTCTTTAGTTACATTTTGTAATGCATTTCCGATTTAGTAGCATTTTGAAATGGAATGTGGCATGTATGACTGATTCATTTGTTTTTTAAATACTTGTTTTATGGCCAAATGTGTGCTCATTCAATAATAAACTGTTCAGTACATATTCTCAAATTGTGAGATATAGGAAATGCTCAAGTTATTAAATGTGTTGTTGAAATCTTCTATATGTTTCCTACTCTGGCTCTCTTTTGCTATTTAATATGGAGCATTGTGTTGGAATATCACACTGATTGTAAATTTCTTTCCTTCTTTTTTTTTTTTTTGTCTAGTTACTTGTGGTTTATATATTTTGAGACTACATTAGAAGTCCACACTCAGAATTCTCAGAATGTTTTTTGTTCTCCCAAGGGACATGTTTTGGCCTATTTGTGTGGTAATTCCTCTATTCTTACTCTTGGAAGTAAATCAGGTCCAGGATCCTGATGCCATTGAGCATCCCCCCAACCTCACTGCACTTACACTGAGGTTTTACAACCCACCATTGAAAAGTCAACTTCGCTAACTTTGCACAAATGGTCTTGATGCTTCTACCTGGGCACCTCTTTCTTTGGTGTTCAGGGGTCTGGGGATCAGTTCTGCTTATTTTCTGATTCGTACTTTTAACTATCTTCCAATCTTGCTAAAATTGGAGAATGAGTTCCATTTTTCATTTTTTTTCCCTTGTTTTTGGTTGCTTTCCCAAAGACATAGATTTTTCCTGCCATCTTCACACTGGAATTTTGACTTAATGAAGCTTAAAATGAACCGATAGCTTTGTCCTCTTCCTGAGCATCTTCTTATGATATATTAATCCTATCATGCCTTTTGTGTTAAATTCTCTTGTTGTTGTTCAGCATTTTAGTTACACCTTGCTTTTATAACCTCAAAATTAATCATCATTCACCATATTGTTTTGTGATAGATTTGCTGATTTATTTACTAGTGTCTTTGTTTGCATTTGCTTCTTACTTCTCATGCATGCTCCTGGGGAAGTGAGCTTGTAGAATTTCCTCAGGAGGGTGCTATTAGTAATTTATTTAAATTTTTACTTGTCTAATGATGTTCTTATTTTGCTCTCTTCCTTAAAATTTATTTTTGCTGAGAATACAATTGTAGGGTGTCAATTATTTTTGTTTTTTGTTTGTTTTGCTTTTAAATGCAAGATTTTGCTTTATCAAACAAAAACAGATTGTGAAAAAGGTCAAAGTTTTCTCTATCCATTTCCCTCCCATTATGAACAAAAGCATATTAGTTTTAGATCACATAGTTAATATCATATTAGTTGTAGTTATAAGGTGGCTATATTTGTGTTATACATCAGAGTACAGCATATGAATGTGTAACCCTGAGTTGAATTTAAGTCTCAGTGACTTCATTTACTAGTATGTGATCACAAGAAATAACTAAATTCCTTAAACATTATCCCTCTTAAAATGGAAATTAGATCTTGTTTTTTAAAAAGGGAATAAAACAGAACAATAAAATGAAAAAAAATTAATGTTAAGACAGTAAGAAATCCACAATAGTTACTGTATTGCAAATGTTAACCTCTAAATAGTTGCTCAGACTACCAGGTTTGGGCTGGCCAGTCAAATAATACAAGTGTTAGATTGTTTCTTTACTGTAATTGTTATCCTCTTGGCCTGTGTTCCTCCAAATAAGCCAGTTGCTTACTGAGGTGGGGGGACAGGGCCCCTTCCTGGTTCTCCCCAGCTGGCAGGGCCTTCACTAACACATGAGAAGGACTATGTAGCTTCCTTCCTGGTTCTCCCTGGCCAGCAGGGCCACCAATGATGCACCTCATTTCACACTTCGAGGTTGTCTCATTATTTCTTTTTGTTGTTGCCATGAAAAATTCAGCTGGCAGGTTAATTTATAGTTTTCTGAACTTTATTTGATTTCATAACCTCATAAGTTAAGTAAATTTTGAGCCCAGACTTCTAGGATAAATACGTATTCATATATAAGTTTTTACATGTATTATTGTACTAACATGTACATAATATAACGTGTATAAAATAGAAGCTTCAAGGATGAGCTATATGAAGGGAACAGCTTAAAATCAAACTTGTTTTGTTAATACTATAAAAAACATTTGCTTTTCTTCAATTGTTAATAGCTATCGTTAATATTTAAAAAAACTAAATGCTGTTATTAGTGCTATATTAGTACTAAGTATTTGAATTAACACCATTTTAACATAAAGCAATAGGAAGATCTGATGTTTGTCTTATTTTGACACTTGGTTTCAGTAGCTATAATTGTTAGTAACAACAAAAAACTGTGACCACACAAAAACATGTAAGATACAAATGAAAAAAGCAGTAGTTACACTCACTAAATCATGATACTCATTTTTAAAATCCCATTTACCAACTACATAAAAGTTTTTCTTAAATTTGATTATTATATTGCTCATTTACCCTTGATATTAGTTAAACTACTTGGAATTCATTACATTTTTACATATTTAAAAAGTATATTCAGCTCACTGAACTCTTCACTTGGAAAGTAGTACACAGGTAAGAAAACTCTGTTTCCAAGTCTTGTTTATATTCTTTTTTTTTTAAAATATGAAATTTTTACCCTTCATCAGTGACATATTTACATTGCTTTGATAACAAAAAACCAATCAGATAATTATGGAAATGTTTGACATCTCTAATAGCTGGAATCATTTTTCTTGGCTTTTTCTGCCACTTGAGGCAAAAGCTTTCATTCTGTGTTTCTCTCACTGAAAAACAAAAGAGCTGTAGATGAGGATCGAGTTTTCTAGCGCCCCTAAAGTGCTCTGATATAACCTTTATTCACCCTTGCAGAGCTACATAGGAAACTCAGGCCCTTACGTAAATGTAGCTACAAGTCTTTGCACACCCACACTATGGAATACAATTGTGTTGCCTCGAAGAAACTATGACACCCAGCATGCTGGTCCACATAAATTTCCAATATGTTATTTAAAGAAAGCAGGACCATAAAGAATATTTAAAATTTTACCCATTTTAAATATGATTTTTTAAAAAAGAATATATAGGTAGATAGCGGAATGCATCTTGAATTGATAGTCTAAACAATTTGGGGGTACAGAGAATTAGTAGTAAACTGTTAAGCATAGATAATAGTTGTGGCAAAAGAGACTAGAGAGTAGGAGTTCATTCTGTTCGTCCTGCACCTTTTTGAAGTATTTGAATTATGTAACTCAACACATGTTATGTTATGTATGTATACTGGTACAGGTGGTTCTCTGTATCTGTGGGTTTCACATCTGTGTATTCAACCAAACTTGGATGGAAAATATTGAGTGGGGAAAAAGTGCATCTGTACTGAATGTATATAGATTTTTTTCCTTGTCATTTATTCCCTAAACAATACTGTATAACAAGTGTTTACATGACATTTATATTGTATTGGATATTACAAGTAATCAAGAGATAAATTAAAGTGTATGCATAAATTATACACAGATATTACACCACTTTATATAAAGGACTTGAGCATCTGTGGATTTTGGTATCTGTAGTTCTGGAACTAATCCCCTGTGGCTACTTAGGGATATATATATATATATATATATATATATATATACTATGTATATATCTCATACTAAAAATAGTTTTCTTAAAGAGAAACTATAAACCTTTTTTCTGCCTTATTTTCCTCTTTATACTTTTCTGCCCAAAACTTTTAAGAAAAAATATAGAAAACAAAATTTATAGTGTACTTGTATTCGTTTGCCTGGGACTACTGTAACAAAGTACTGCAGTCTGAGGGGCTTAAACAACAAATGTATCATCTTACAGTTCTGCAGGCATCACCAGGGCTGGTTTCTTCTGAGGGCTATGAGTGAGAATCTGAGGTCTCTTTGGATCATGGATGGCCATCTTCCTCTTGTGTCTCTTCACATCATCTTCTGTCTATGTACATCTGCCTCTGTATCCAGATTTCTTCTTTCATAAGGGAATCATTCATATTGGCTTAGGGTACACTCTAATGACTTTAGTTTATCTTGATTACCTCAATAGATAACATTTACCAAATAAGATAACATTTTAATGTTCATGGAATTGGACTTTTAATGTAGCTTTTTTGAGAAAACATAATTTACCTAATATGTTACCATAACAGTACCTAATATGGTAAGAATTCATAGATGTATAGGGCTTTTTTCTCTAGAGAAAGTAGCATTGGGCTTCACTCTTGAAGGATAAGTTGAACCTAACTCTCCTATAGCAAGAAGTTAATTTCATAGCCCTCTATTCTTCTTACCCTGAAGTAGCATGAGCAAATGAGTCATTGAGAATTAGGATTACTTCTGACCAGGATGCTCAGAAACCTACCCGCCCAGAAGTAAATTTTCATTTAGTGTAGTGAACATAACATTGGTCAGAATTGCTGAGACCAGAGCAAGATAGTGTATCCAAATTGAATGCAAGAAAAGACCTCCAAATGTCTAGAGTAGTTCTGCGATGGAAATCAGGCATTTGACAGGTCAGTACTTGGTTGGGGAAGCTGAAGGAGAAGCCACAGATGGGTTCTTCACTAAGAAGGCAGTGAGATTAGACTTGAGTTAAAATTCTTTCTGTGAAGTCCGACCAGCACAGGTACACAGAAAGCTTTGGGTGTGGGACAGGTGTAAAAGAATTGTGAACTAAGGACATTCCCACTTGGGGAGAAACAAAGCCCCAAATACAAGGAAGAGAAGTTCCTACCTAAATCCTGAGTCAATGACAATGAGGAGACCAAGAGGGAAAGCATAGTTACTCTAATGAGGGCTTGATTCCCTACAAGACTTGTGACCATATTTCCTCAGAGCCACAAAGTCTAGGTCCAATACATGGGGTCAAGAGTATGAGATTTTGGCCCAAGATGAATAAACCTGGTCTCAACAGCTGCTGCCAACTCTGGGAATGTGTGTGCTCAAAGAATGTGAGCACTTAGACTATTTCTAGTTCCACCTGCTTCGCGGTATTAACAAAGGTCTAATTGCTAAGTCCACATGGAGTGGAGCTGGTGTTCATTTTCCTAACATGTGGAAAATGTGGTTCAGAGGCTGAGCCGTCAAGCCCAAATCACCTCCAGACCCTGTGCGCTGCAAGTGTATTTCCTCACTGGGCAAGGTTTGCCGTGCTTGGTCAGTGGTCTCATTATAGCTATTTTTATCCTCACACTGGAGTCAACATGACAGGTGATATTTCCGTCAAAGAAATGCACCACCAAGCTTCTCTCAGGCCCATTCTCCAGGTAATGCAGGTAAAATCAGAAGTAGTCTTAGGATACCTAGGAGATAGTTCCCCTCTTCTTGCCCCACCCACTCACAAATAGTGCTTACTGTAGCTCCTCCAAATCTAGATGAAGTTTACTATTTTATTACTTCATGGTACCACAATATATATTCACAAAGCTAGTCATCAGCTGTCCCATACTGAAAATGCTGAAATCCATAAATGCATATTTTAATATATTTCCAATTTTTTTACAGGGAATCTCCTTCCCTAATTCCTTTTTCTCTGGCTTGTGAAGGGCATTCTTGGATAGTGTTTTGTTTCTTGTTGGGTTTTCCATGCAGGTCTGGAATTTTAGCACATTAAGGAATGCTTGCAAGGGGTTCCATAGAAATGTGCCTTGCTAACTTGGGACATGAGCCCAGGGACCCTTGTGGCTGTGAACATAAAGTAAATTAACATGAGTGAAATGCTCTTTAATAAAGGTTAGCCATTTTTACTGTTTTCACAGAAAGTAGTGAGAAGCAGTAAAATGGGGTCTTGGTAATGTCATCTTGAAAATGAGGACACGGTTTAGAATCCTTTTCTACTGAAAGCTCAGTAAATGAATGCTGATGTGTACCGGTGTTCCTCAACAGAGCTCCGCTGTTTCCAATGTAACCAGTGTATCGTTGGCAGGAAATGGTCAAACAGAAAAATCAAGTGTGGTTTCTACTATAGGAAAGATAGCTGTTCCATAATGCCAATTAGGCAGTTCATTTTGAAAGAGGCACCTTTGAAAGGGTACCTTTGAAGAGTATGGATCCACCACAGCCAGTGGTAGCTCAAAGAGAGACAGATCCCTCTATTTCATAGTGAGCTTGGAAAATACCCTGTGCATATGAAGATGAGAGATCATACTTTGGTTAAGTGGGCAGTAGGAATTTTTCAGAATGTCATTTTGGAGTTTAGCAGTGCATGAATCTGTGTAGCAGTTAGTGGGACAGATAGAGAGGTTAGATGAAGAATGAACTTTGAGTTCAAGCTTGGTGGAACTGCTAGCAGAGACAACTGGAATAATTTGCAGTTACCACTCAGGAACCAGTGTCAAGCCAAAATGATGAAAGATGTTTCAAACACAGTCACACTGAGGTGTGATCTGAGCAGACATATCTACTCAGAAGGGACTGTGAGCTCACTGTGGGGTTCTGTGATGACAGCCCAGATCCTACAGTGGGAATGGAAGCAAGACCTATTCCCCAGATGTCAGTACAGCCCTCAGTTAGCAGTCTTCCCTGGAATTACCCTGGCCAAGCTCTCAGAACAGCTAGTACCTGGCCAACCCAGACCAGCTCAGAAGACACTTTGTCTTTGGAACACTCCAGAGAGTGAGAGCCCCTGGGGCTCCTAAGGAGACCACCCTGAGGCTGTGCCTCTCCCTCTGCTTGTCCCTGGTTTCCTCCTCTCCATTACCAAGACAAGGGCCTTAAAAGTGCTTCCTCCTGGACAGCTGCTTGCTAAGCTCCACCTCAGACTCTCTTTCCCTGAAGAACTATGACTCTCTCCTAATCAGCAGGGGCTCTTTCTCCTTTCATACCAGGTGGGTCGGGGCCACATGACAGGGTTCTGGAAAAGGGGAGAAGTGCAGTGAACTGGCGCTTGTGATTGTAATCACCCAGCACTCTTTTCACACCATGGTACTCTTGAGGACAGGATTTGTAAAGTGGCCCAGACACTGCCGCGAGATGAGCAAGCATGAAAATTAAACCTCAATTGCGTTAAATCTTTGAGATGTAGCATGGTTTTTTTGTTTGTTAGTTTGTTTGTTTTCTTAACAAAGTCTAACTTACTCTAACTTTATCTAATGCACCCATATTCATTTAAAGATTTTTCTGTAATCCAAAGTGAGAAGCAAACAAATATTAACATCTGAACACGCCGTATAATATGTCTGTATCTATGTATGCTTCATTTAGCTGTTGGGGAAACATAACAGAGTTCATCTCAAGTCATAGATTTTGTTATTCTCAATAATAACTCCAGTGAATCCTTTGGTTTTATTTATAAATTTTAGTTATTCTCAGTGGTAATATTTTCCAATGAATCCTTTTTTGTGTGTCTTTATACAGTCTCAAGTTAAATAAACCATTCAATTATTTTAACAAGTAAATCTGCACAGAGTGTAAACAAATAAGAATTGTAATCAATACTCTGATGCCCAGAATAGAAAAGTTCCAACAAATACAAATATAAACAAATATATATATATATATATATATATATATATATATATATGAAAACACTGATTGATTATTTTAACCAACACTAATTAAGCATCCAGTATACGTATTGCACCTGGAGTTCTGCCATATGCTAAGGATTTTCTAGCCTTGGGGAGCTAGTTGGTCAATGGGAGAGGCTGACCTACATCTAAGTCTGACACTGTGATTCAGTAGGGGCGCAGGGGTTGCTGGTGCACAGGTGGTGGAGGGAGGCATTCCTCAGTGCTGCCTGTGGAAGGCCAGGGAAGAAGAGGAAGGGAGTTGGGGCTCCTCAGGCACATGAAGGAAGGGAAGGCATCTCAGGCAGAGGCCTGTGAAACAGCCTGATTGCACTCAAGACAGGAACTAGCTTGGTGCTTGCAGGGCAAGGCGGGACAGGCATGGCAGGTAGCAGGTGAACATGGAAAAAAGCATGTGCTGTTTCCTGGGAGATCTGTATGTGATGTTGTTGGATTTGGACATTTCCACTTATTCTTTCATTTAATTATCACCCTACTTATTCTGACCCGTTTCCTGTTGCTCTTCTGCATTCTAATGTCGATACAATTTATTTCCAAAAGGTAGAGCTTATGGAATCATAAACCTCAGCCATCACCAAAACTAACTTCCTACAGTTTGTATTGGATCTGAGCCTCTGGCTCCCATACTGTAGGCACCTATTCCTGGGCCACCAAATGTCCCCCAAATGACTCTCAAGGTCCCCACAAGATGCTGTCTTATGTGTATTGTTAGATGACCAATTCTTCCAGTTTGCCCAGGACTTTAGTAATTATTTTTGCACTGAAAGGGCCCAGGAAACTCTTCAGGCCAAGATAACCCAGGAGGATCATCCTAAGGCATGTCAGGGAAGGTCTCTGACACCTTAGGGAAGGCATCTATCTTCAATCTTCTTTTGTTCAAGGCTCCTCTTCAAGATGCCAGTATACTAAGCCACAGCTTCAGCCACACACTTTCTGTCCCCACACCCCAATCCCCATTCCAGGTTTCTGATGGCCTCTAATAGCTCTTAAGTACTGGTGAGGTGACAGACACCTACTACTCTTCTATCTTTGGGAAAGGAAACACAGTTCCTACTATTCAATTCCAGGAATGAAGCCCCCTCCCCTTAACTTCCAAAAGCCCAGCACAGGATTAATTAAATTTCATGGGTGGTTTAGGGAAACTGGAAGGAAAAGTTGGCCTTGAAAATACTTCTGCTACTGTTCAAAATGAAAGCGAAACTGGGATGGGGGAAAGGAAAAAAAAAGGAAGGGAAAAGGAAAAAAATATATATATATATATACACACAGAACAGTTAAGATAGTTATACTACCAATTGCTATTAGTTCATTGAAAAGAAAGGTTTGTGCCTATATTGTTTGATCAATTTTTCATACCTATATTTTGCAATATGAGCAACTACTTTGGAGATAACAATACACAATGTACTAACCATTGTTACTCCCCTATAATCTTATTTTGAAATTTGGTACCATTGTTTTTATTTTTCTCTTTAAAAAAAAAGAAGAATACTTCTGTGAGTAAGACATGGTGGTGCATTCCAATAATCCCAAGTATTTGAGAGACTGATGCAGGAGGATCAAAATTTCAACCAGCTTGGGCAGCTTAGCAAGACTGTCTGAAAAATAAGAACTGAAAAGGGCTGTAGTTCAGTGATAGAGCACTCCTGGGTTTGATGGAGCCCTGATACTGAAAAGAAAGAAAGACAGACAGACAGACAGACAGATAGTCTGGGAATGTAATTCAGCTAAAGAATCCTTGCCTAGCAAGCATAAGGTCCTGAGATTCAATTCCTGTTATCAAAAGAAATAATGAAAGAAGGAAGGAAGGAAGGAAGGAAGGAAGGAAGGAAAGAAAGAAAGAAAGAAAAGAAAGAAAGAAAGAAAGAAGATAGGAAGGAGAAAGAAAGAGAAAGATGAAAGAAAGAAAGAAAGAAAGAAAGAAAGAAAGAAAGAAAGAAAGAAGAAGCAAAGGGAAGGGAAGGGAAGGGAAGGGAAGGGAAGGGAAGGGAAGGGAAGGGAAGGGAAGGGAAGGGAAGGCAAGGCAAGGCAAGGCAAGGCAAGGCAAAGGAGTATCGTAACTTTGAGCAGAAACACCTATCTAAAACACACATACCAGAGCCATTCTTAGCATTTCCACTGTTAAGGCTGACTTCATGTGAGAGTCCTTTGTACAACTGCCCCAGAAAATTCCACCGTCAAATGGTTTAAGAGAAGACTCCCTTGTTTCTTAGGTTTCAGACCCAGAGAGGCAGAAACTGCTCCTGTCACACAATATTCATGCTCTCATTCCCTTAATAATAACAGCATCCGGGTTTATTAAGAATTACAAAATGCAAAGGTAAAAAGTTTTATTTCTCAGTATGTAAGCCCGTTGTAGAAGTGATTAGGGACTTCAAAAAAATTAGTTAAAGGGAGAATTATCTTGGAGACCTCATTCCAACACAAGCACTAGTTTTTTTTTTTTACTATTTTAGTCTTTCCAAGATTCTATGTGGATATCATGACAGGAACTCTAGTAGCCATCCTGTGTCCTTGAAAATAAGCCATTGATTAAGACTAAGTAAGCAGAAAGATAAAAGAAAATCTAAGACTTTGGGGACCAAGGAGCAACCTGAGTAACTCTGCTCACTTCTAGACTTTGTCATCAAAAGAGAAGAAAATTTTATGTATTTAAATCACTGTTATCTATGATTTAACCTAATCCCAATATAATTTGGTCCTTCTTGGGATGATTGACAGGGAATTTCTCTGGTCTAAAGTCACAACCCCAACCCCTACCACAAGAGGGTAGTCTTGCCTTATGGGCCTCAGCACAGTAATTAACATCACTTCATGAGTATAGTATCAGTACATTCTATGTAATTCCTTCAGAAATAATAGTGCACTGGTGACAATGATGGCTGGATCTGGCCGAGATGCAGCAAACTCTTCCTGTTCCTTTATCCAGAAATTCGGCACCTGAAAGCACTCCCAGAACAAAACAAAGTATGTAAAAACAGTTCTGACTCCAACAAATCACAATTTGTTATTTCCAAACAAAATAATGAGCTTTTAGTCTAAGCTACATTCAGGTTAATGGCAACTTGACATCTTTCTTGGGTTTTTTTTTTCACTAATAAGATACTTGCTTTACATTGGTATAAGTAAAAATATCCTCTTGGTGGCTCTAATAGAGATTTTTTCCTGAAATGATAATTGAAACTTCCAGTTTCTACAAGGTGGAAACTCATCTGCAGGATATTAGGGGACATTTTTTAACTTTGCACTTACCAAAACTTCAAAATCTCTGAGCAGCAAGTTTTAGTCATTAATGGTTTCTATGAGGACAGTCATTCATCTAATTCTCACTCAAGTTAAGAGCAAGTTGTCCTCTCAAAATGAAAATACAGGACCAAGTCTATAAACAAAAAACAACCCACAACTAACTAACCCAGGAGTCTGGTGTGAGAGGCGGTTATGAAACAATCCTCTGTTGACAGTTTCTGATCACATCATTTTGGTGCCATCTGAGTTCTGCTTGTCCGCCTCCAGTTCACCTCCCAACACTGCACAGTTGACATGGATGAGTTCGTGGATCGCTAACCACCTTGCAGCATCCTTGTTTCCTTCCTGGACTGTCATAATAGATAAGAATGAAAAAAGCACCTATAGAGTAGCTTATCCAAAGTGCTTGAAAATTACTTATATCTCCTGAAATAACATGCGAAAAGTATCTATAGATAGTAGAATGAGTGCTCACCGGGCAATTTCAAAGTCAGAGAAAGGACCAAACCATCTGTTCACCAGAACAGAGACAGATATCTCCCTCGGGAGAAAGGACACATGAAAACATAAGATGCCCTGCTACACTGGTGCTTTTCGCAATATTTGAGACCTACTTATAATAACAAATCATTTGTTAATCTGAAATTTAAATTAAATGAAGTGTCCTGGATTTTATCTGGCAAATCTACTTGGCGGTAAAGAACCCGTTCCTTGTGGAGGGTAAGGGAATAGTACAGCAACATAGTCTAAAATCTACTAAGGGGACTTCCCCAAGGAAAGTTATTGATTAAAAGCAAAACTGCCACAAACTATAAGTTTCTCAAAGTAGCTAATGCCTTCTGTCATTTACCTTCACAGAATGTCAGGTGCTTTCCTGCTCTTGGTTTATTGAAAGTTCGGTTAGGGTCAATGATGAACTAGCTAGCCAAGGACCTCTGAGGAGCAGTATTTAAGCCCCAGAACTCTGATTCAGGGTTGCATACCATAAGACAAACATTTGCCTTGTGCTGGGATGCCATGTGTCCTTTTGTTAAAAAGATAGCAACAAGACAACCTCAATGCCCAGATTCTCCGTTGTCTTTTTTTTTTTTTCTGGCGGCACCGGGGATTGAACTCATGACCTCACACTTGCCAGGCAGGTGCTTAGGCCACTGAGTCAAATCCCCAGCCCTCCTTTGTCTTTCAGAGGGCAACTTATCCAAACTATGAGATAAGAAAAAGTTTAGTTTGGGATCTTCCTTGAGTTTGCCCACTCTGGAGCACTCCTTCTAGTAGATCTTCCAGGAACCTATTTTTCAAAGTGATGCTTAGTCAGAATGTATGATCAGAACCACTGGATACAGAAATGATAGGATGTGACTCTTCTCTAGAACCAAGGAAGATGCAGGTGGACAAGGCCATATCATCTCCTTTGTAGTCTGCACACTAGACTTTACAAACATAAACAGAGAATATTAAGTCAATGTCAGAAAGAATTATAGAAGTCATTGCCTCCTTCATTCTAACTCCCTCTGACATTTTCCTCACCATTCAGTGAAGTCAGAGGTTTCACTACCTTTAGCTTTCTTGAGTTTCCCAGGGAGGCACCTGAAGATTTAAGCCCCTCTCTGGAATGTGTCCTCTCCTGCTCCTGACTTGATTCACTGGCCTTCAGGTTGGAGCACTGCCCCTAAGCCCTACCATCTTTAGGTCTTGTCTAAATTGTTACCTACCTCACTATGAAAACCCCACAACAAATTGTCTCATTCCCGGATTCATATCCTTCTTCCTCCTCATGCATGGTCCTGAGTCTGTCTTTCACCTTGGCATAGTCAGAGACACCCACTGCCCTTCAGATTTTCTAAAAATGGATCTCATCATTATGGTGAGGTGATGCTCCTAGTCGCAATTCCGTTTCAATATTCCCTATAGTCTGAGTTGCAGTTGCACCAGCCCTTTTAACCGTGGACCCTGTGATAGTTGATTGATTTTGTCAATTGGAGTAAGTAATGCCCAACTAAATTGGCTCAGCATAGTTCTGGGTGGGGAAGATTCATGTTAGAATGATTCTTAAGATCCAAGTCTATCATCTTCTGATTTTTGTTTTCTCTATGATTATTCATTACTAACTAGCCACATGCTATGGGTTTTTTTCCCCAGGGACTTGGTTTTTGGGGACTTCAAGATCTTGACACATACTGTCCTTGTAGTCCAGAAAGTCTTATCTCACCCTTCTTGTACCTGATACCCATAGTCCTCTTTCTCTGAATAAATATTTTCTCCCTATCTAGGCCACCAGATCTCCTTGGCAGAGTTTCTCAAATTCTAGTATGCATAAGAATCACCTGGAGAAAGTTTTCCAAATCAGATTCAAAAAATAGATTTCCTCTTGCCAACTCTGGCCCCTTCCACCAAATTCTGATTCAGTAAGACTGGGATGGACTCAAGGATCTCTGTTTAAATAAACTTATGGATATTTACAGTAGTGCTATTCTGCCAGTACCTTGGGTACCATTCAAGTCACCCCCATCTCAGTGGTCCCACAGCTCCCAGTATAGTGCTCTATCAAAACATAGAATTGTTAATGCCCCTTAAATGTCTACCTTACAAGAAAGGTTAATAACACCCACAGACAGACTGTGTCCATCTTACAGATTTATGTCCATCATATTTATTGTTGAATTCTTTCAATGAGCACAAGATTTATCACATTTATTTATTTATTTGTTATTTTAAAGAGAAAAAAAACAATGAAAACCAATGATATAGAATTTCAAAACAAGATAATAGGAAATTAACAGTGGTTAATATATTGCTTATTATCTTTAAAGTAATTGTTCAGATATTTATCACATTTATTTTCTCAGTAAATTCATATTTCTAAGAAGGAGGTAGAAGAAAAGGGAATCTTCTTATACTGAGAACTTCCACATATGAGCATGTGGCTCAAAGATGAGTCCAGAATGTATTGACTATGATCTTTAGAAGAAGGGTCTAGGAAACCACAGTGGTAATTTTGAGTGTCAGTATTTACATTATCTCTGGCATTTTTATGGAAAAAATAATATATGAAACAATATTTTTAGTTATATCTGATAGGAAAGCTTTGCAAGTAATTACTCAACCACAATGATGGACTCATGTGAGTGACAAACCAGAAGAATTCATTCATTTTCCATTTTGAGTATCCCTGCAGAGAAGACATGGCTGTGAAATAATATGTGGGCAAAGCAGAGGTTCTGGAGTCACACAGACCTAAATTCCAGGCCTACATTTCCCAAATCTATGATATCGAGCAAGTTAACTGTTTTACTCTTCAGTTTCTTTGTAGAAAAGGATAAAATGGTGCCCTTGGAGGCAGCAGGGTGACATAGTTAAGAGGATAGACTATCTGTGCTTGAATTCCAGCTGCAGGACCATGAGAAAATTATTTATTCTCTATATGCCTCAATTTCCTCATCTGTGAAGTTGGTTAAAAGATAGTTGTATTGAATTGAATTGAACTATGTGAAATTACTATTTCATAGGTAATAAATAGTTGAGAATCTATAATTTCAAGTGATTCAAACTAATACCTATCTCATAGGGTTATTTAGACAATTAAATGAATTAATTTTAAAATGACAAAATGGTATATTTTAAATATATTAAAAATATATTAAATATTTAAAATATATTTTAAAATAACTGTTATATATTAAATATAATTCAAGAGTTAGCTCTTGTTCACATAGTTGAGTTTGTTGAGTCAAATAAGCATGATAGTGTGATAAACATACATAGGAACATTGTAAGCCTTCAATAAAATGCTGGTTGTCGTAATTTTTTCAGATCTGCTATAAAACCTTCTTAAGAATATCTGACTTGGAAATTACTAACATTTTCAAATGGTTGCCTGCGCCACATTATCCTCAATTCCTCCAGCTCCTGAGCATACACAGGCTCATTAACATAAAGTTTAAAAGTAGACAGTGGAACTTATGAACTATGAAGAGTAAGGATAGGTTAAGACAGAACAGTGGACATTAGAGAGATAGAAACCTGGGGCAGGGGAATTGTACCAGTATCTGGCTTCTGCCTCCCATAATTTTAAATTGAAACATATAAAATTAATTTATGCAGATCACAATTAAATGTTCAAATTTTATATGGTTAAATATAATAGATTCCCCTAGATAATCTGGATTATTTTTTTCACTTTTTTTTTTGTTTCTTTTTTTGGTTTTTTTTGGAGACAGGTTCTTACTATGTAATTGAGGTTGATCTTGAACTTACAGTGTTTCTTCTGCCTGGGCCTCTTATATGTTGGGATTATAGCTGTGTGGGACCACACCCAGCTTTTTTTTTTTTCCCATATTCTTGAAAAGTCTAGTTTTTTCCTTCACATTTTAACATTTTCACTAGTGGGCTAAGTTTTACGATCAATCACGTGTGTCTTTACTATGGTTGATTTCTTTCTTTTTTTTCTGAGCAACTGGGTCCTAATAACCTCTTCTCCTTTTTTCCCAAAATTCTCAGGGTGGTGGCAGATCTACTTCAGCCCTGAGGGCAATAACTTCTTCCAATATTTATTAATAACTAGGTTACCTCAATGTTTTGTTTTTCTCTTCCAATCTTTCAACATCTGTGAAACATTCCCCTGTATTAAATATCCTCTGCTTGAAATACCTAACATGGTTTCTATTAGTATATATTACATATACTAATTTTAAAAGGATATATTCAAATGCAAATAGTAGGTTAAGCATTCATATAGTCATGTGAATTGTATGCATCAGATTGTTTTTCTTTTATCTTGATGTTTTTACTCATCAAAATTTACTGAGCACCTAGTTTGTACCAAAAAATTCTGTTTCTACACTTGGTAAAAAAGATGAAAAAGACAGTTCTTGTCCTAGAGGAGGTTGGAGTGGGTTTGGTGCTCAGACTGCCGAGGAGACAGAGGTCACAGTGAGCCAGGAAATTAGGGCGTGGCAACATTGGCTGGGGAAAGAGGCCTGACCTGTTAATTACAAGAGTCCTGCATGGACTTCTCATGAGAACTGGAGCAGACTTTTTAATAGGATGGCCTAGACCTGACAAAATGAGATGGAAGTCCCACAAAATCTGGTAACTTTTATTTGACAGTTCTTCTAAAAGCCTTCTTTTTAGAAAACTAACCAGTAACAGCAGTGCCATCCATGGTCTGTGAAGACATCCCTTCCTATCCACAGCACATGAAGTTAGGAAAACCTTCCTCTCTAAGCCACCCTATATGCACAGTCATACAGGGGAAGGAAAAGATAGGAAGAGATTAGAATGAGAAACAAAGGCTAAGACCAGTTAAAGGCAGCGGTTTTCAGGACCCTTAGTGTTTCTGTGGTTGAAGAAGCATTGGAGGAAACAACAGCTAGAGCTGGAATGATAGGCAAGGGCTCAGATCTTGAAAGACAGCATAGAGCAGGTTTAGAAACTGGCAATGGAAAACCAGTGAATATGGTCACATCAAGTTTCAGTTAGGAAGATGTTGCTAACTGAAAAGAGAAGGACAATATATCTTCTTGAAGCTACCAAGTGACTGATTAATAACATGAGTTAAAGTATTAATGGCTCTTTTTTAAATTTTAATTTAATTTAATTTTTTTTGGTACGGGGGATTGAACTAAGGACTTCGCACTTACCAGGCAAGTGCTTGAGCTGCTGAGCTAAATCCCCAGCCCCGATGGCTCATTTTTTTGTCATTGTTGTTTCCTTAAATGTTTAATGAACATCCACTATACTTCAAACTATGAAATTGATTCTGGAAACATAAAGTTAAATGATTTTACGTATCTTCAAAGAGTTCACAATCTAATAAGAGAGAAAAAATCTAAAACAGTTGTGATAAGTACTACAGAAATACAAAAGAAAGAGGGACTAAGCAGAAAAAAATAAAAAATCTCACAGAGGAAGTGCTATTACCTTAGATAGCACTAGGGTAATACATGCTAGATAAAACAGCAAGCATATGGCTTTCAATTAAAGAAAGCACTATTTGCATTGGCATGGGGACAAAACATTCTTTGTGCGCTCAGAGAATGGCAACAAATCCGACGTACTTAGGCCACAAGGTGCACAGACTGAAATGAAGTTCAAAGGCCCTGTTATATAAGCCCTTGCGAACTTGGTTGACAATAAAACATTTCTTCCAGGCAGCAAGGAATAACTGAAGGGTTTTTTTTTTAAGGTGTAGTGACTAGTGAAATAAGAGTCACACTTTAGAAAATTATATCTGGAAAATGGAATTCAGGAAGAGACCTGCAGCATGGAGCTGGTTATCGTATGAGGTTGAGGCAATCACTCAGGAGGAAGCTGTCAAAGACTTGAGTTAAGACAGAAACAGTGGGTTGGAGAGGGGCACATCGAGTCTGAGTTGATAAGCTTTATCCTAGCAGACATTTCCAGTAGTGCCCAAAAAGGATGCCTTAAAATATGATTTTATTCATCTTTCCCAAAACTCCATTAAAGTCTGTTAACTATGTTCTGAAATCTATGTCTTAGTACAGCAGACTTTTATTCTAATTTTTTTTTAAAGTATCTGGAGGAACAGACTGGATTGCTAAAAGGAATGCTGAAGGAGGAACATGAGGACATGATGCAGAGTCCAAGGAAACACTCTACTGGTGGCAGGGAAATCCTTTTCACAAAACAGGTAAGGAGGCAGGCATATGGGAGTGGAAATAAACTGAGAATAAGATGATACACTTAGAGGATTTTTTTTTTCCTGATTGACATGGAAAGAAAGAGAAAAATTCTGGGAGCAAAGAGTCAAAAGTTTCAAAGGCAAACACTGAGGGGAGCCTGGAAATTGACATAAGAAAATGAGGTAGGCTGGGTTGAAGAACACAGGGGTACTAGTTTATGAAAGGGAAAAATATACCCAAAAGCTCTAGCCAGCTATTGTCATGTAGAAATGTAGTGTTGCCAGACCTTATGATTTTTCAAGAGCAGCCAGAAATCTAGATATTCCTGTAAAATCATCCACTAACTTTTATGTGGGCAAAGAATTCCAACTTTTTCTAAATATCATGTTGGCCAAACAAAACACCTTGTGGCTGCATTTGGTCTTTGGGTGGTCAGTTTATACCCCTGATCCAGAGAGAACTGTATGACTCTACTTTGACTAAATCTCATCAGCCACACCAGATATGCAGCTTATTTTTGCTAAACAAGTCATGGGATTATACCACTTCCTAAAAACATTCTATTATATCCACTGAAAAAATTTGGAAAGATGATACAGAAGGCACAACTATTTAAGTTTGGTCTTGTTTTGCTGGGAAAAACTTTACAAAGCTGAAATGGAATGAAAATTACTTTTTTGAAATATGCTCTAGTTTACATCTTTGAAATATTAGGATTAAAGGAGAATGACACATTGTAAAAGATCACAATCAAAAGTCTCTTTCAGAAACTAGTACTCATGACTTAAGTCAGTTATTTCAACATCTCTCATGGACAATATATAAAGAGTTCCTGTGAATCAATAATATGACATTACCACATGGTACATGGACAAGAACATGCATGATCTGAAGAAAATATTGTAAGTTTTCTTACCTACAAAAATGTTTGACTTCCCTTATTATGTAAGAAATCAAATTATTTTTCAGCTTAGTACTGGAAAAGTTAGTATTAGAGACAAAGGTATTGGGAAATTAGCATTGTTATAGATTGTTAGTGAAATTTTTTAAATGGCATAACTACCAAAAAGATAAAATAGGTAGGACCCACTAAAGTAAAAAAAAAAATACCTCTTACTCCATAAATTTCTAAATTGAATAATTAAATGCACAATTTTACAAATTTTTGGAAGAAATAGATACATAAGAACATTCATTATATCTTCATTTTTATTTATTTATTTATTTTTTCCTTTTTAATTTTTTTGTTGTTGTTGGCACCAAGGATTGAACTCACGACCTTGCACTTGCCAGGCAGGTGCTTAGGCCACTGAGCTAGATCCCTGGCCTAACTTCATTTTTAATAGCAAATGATTTGAACTTAACTAAATATCATTGATGTGAAAATAAATGGGAGTACACACAAATAATAAAATACATTAAAAGAAGCAGCTCTATATTACTGAAAAGGACACATTTCCATATATTAAGTGAAAGAGTGAGGTTAATAATTACAAATTATGTAATATTTAGGATTGCATAAATAATATTTATATATGGATAGTATATCTTTAGAAGATTTGAAAAATAACTTTAAAAAAGAATGCCTCTGGGGGGTTGCTCTATACCCTGTCATATGTGTTAAGCCAATGGAGATACAGATATATATCCACATATTACATGTATGATATATAAAAATCACATTAAATAATTGTATAATAGAATACATATATTATTTATAGTTATATTACCCATTAAAAGCAATTTAATGCCAGGCATGGTGGCACATGTTTGTAATCCCAGCACTTGGGAGTCTGAGGCAGGATAATGAGCCTGAGCTACAGAGTGGGTTCAAAGCCAGCCTGAAGTACATGGTAAGACTCTGTATCAAAGATAAGCAAAAAAATTTTAAGAAAAAGTCCTAGTAACTAAAGAATTCAGAAATTTATTCTTAGTCTTCTCTAAAATCTCCTTTTACTTTTGAATTCCGAGGTCAACCTTTGGTGTCAAATTACTAGTAACTCCACCACAACTTTGGCCATAGAACTAATTGTAGTTCTTTTTCCTTTACTATCTCAGATTCAGATTCAAGCTATTAGCTATTCTATCCAACGTGCTGGTAAAAGTACATCCGAAGCCACAAATGTAAGAAAAAAATGAAACCTAGTTTGTCTGTGAAGAAGTTCTGAATCAGTTCTTCTCAGGAGTTCAGACAGCTCCCTAACTTTTCTCTGAGCAATGTCTTTAAGTAAAATAAAACAATAAAGCAGACTTTTAAGTGACAACAAGCAAACCAAGGGTATAGTATACAAGAAGTGGAAAATTCTGTGAACTTGTAAAATTCTCAATATGCACAAGTACAGACTGTCTTCCTCAGGCAAACACAGAAGCATAAAAGACTTAAAAAATTCCATTAATTTCAAAGTCTAGTACCACAAATTTTAACAAGGAATGGAAGCAAAGTTATTTGTTATACAATATTACAAAGATTGCATCAAGAGAAACTCTTGGAAAAGTTTAGATATTTAATTACTAAAACACTCATGATAATTCATCAAATCCCCAAGTATTTCCTGAGCACCCACTAAGTACCAGGGCACTGGGCAAAGCATCATTATAGGGTAATGATGATGAGTAAGGAGTTTATTATATACACCCAGGCCTCTCCAGCTCCCCACTTAGAAGCATTAAACTATGAGGAACAATTTTTTAATTTTATTTTTATGATGGATCTTGTTATGTTGCCCAAGCTGGTTTGTAACATGTGGGTCCAAGTGATCTTCCTATCTCAACATCCCCAGTATCTGAGACTTGTCACACAGCACCACGCCTGTGCCTGGAAGATCAATATTGTTTCAAGAAACACATTTTTCTTTATTATTAAGAATCAGAAAAAAGTTGAGTTCCTGCCTCAGAACAGGACTTTTCAAATCTTTTGATATGCAACGTGAACCTTCAGGAGAAAGGGATGGTATGCAGCCTTTCCCTAAATTATTCGAACACAGTAGCTTTTTGTTTTGAGAAACTGAAAGAATTAGTGTCTATGTAACATATGCTAGGGAAATAGTAGCCTCAATGGTGACAGAAGCATAGACACATATGTGAAAAGTCAAACAGCAAAGTAAAACTATGTCACAAAGCCAGCTGGGATTAACCGCCCAAAGGATTGGTGTAGAAGCAGTGGTAGAGCCTGAGTTCTGAAAGGGAAAGAACAATGTTGGTCTAGAGTTATAAAGACTGGCAGAGCAGAAAGGGCTGGAACCAAGCTGGAAAGGAGAAGCAGCTGAGAATGATGGAGTTATTATTTAGAAGGTGGAGACTGATGGTTGCCCAGTACAGGGTCTCATCATCCAGTACAGGGTCTCACCATCCAGTAAGTCTATGTAGGACCGGCTTGGAAAGGGCAGGGATTGCCAGGGTAAGTGGTCTGAAACTTGTCTTTAAAAGCTTCTAAGCAAGAGAATGATATGTTCAAAGTGATCTTCTGTAAAATCTGTCCCAACGCTCATTTGAAGAAAAGATCGGAGGCAGTGGAGTGCAGTGGGAAAGGAAGAGGGGAGCCTGGAGCAAATTAGGAGATTCAGTTCTAGAACAGGGTAAGTGCACGACTACGCAAGGCATTTTTGAATGAAGAATAGGTAGAAAGTGAAGGATAGATGTAAGAACTACAGAGATGTGTGAACTTGCAGGACTTGGCACTTGGATGATGAGGAAAACAGTGCTGTTTACATGGGGAGATTACTTTTTGGGATATCACTTTCCATTTGACTGAGTTTTTCCTCACTGTCCTCTCCACCTCCAATCCCCACTAATTCCACAAGAATTTCTAGTTCTTTGCTTGAAGGACTTTTCCTGAAGAGCTGTCAACTCTACCTGTGTTCTCTAAAACTGAAATTCACAAAAGGATAGTGTGCCTATCCCAGAATGCTATGCAATAGCAGAGAAGGGAAATTTTCAAAGTCAAGGGTGAGAGAGCCGTGAATTTCAAGACAGTGGGGAGAGTCCCATGAGAAGTGTGCGCTCAGTTCAGCTCAGTGGCTGTGCTCGGGGAAAATGGCCAGCTTCAAGAGGATGCAGCAGGGCATACCTAGAGACACCAGAAGCCATGCGCTGCCACAAGGAGTTGAAGATGCCCATGCCTTACTTTTAAAAGTATGACAAAAATAACCTAGGCAAGGATGAGGAGCTTTCCTTGTGACTATAATCCGCTCTGGAGAGCAATTTGGTTACACTAGTAAAACTGAAATTCATAGAAATCCCCTAGGATACACTCTGGAAATGCTCCCATGAAAAGGTCCAACGAGGCTGCTGCAAAAATGCTGAAGGGCAACATTGCTGGGACAAACATTTGCTTGTAAGAGTGGAAAATTTGAAACAGGTTAAAATCCAAGAGGAGTAGCTTTCACTATGTTGTTTGTATTTATGAAATGGGCCACTAAATGAATGTTATAGAGCAATATGGATAGGTTTTTTAAAAACACAATGTTAAATACAAAGAACAAGCATGGAGAGGAAATTGCCATTTCCGTAACCATATCCAGAATACAAACATGCACATATATGTTATGTCTTGTTGACAGGCATACACGCGGAGCAAATGAGCGAAGCCGCAGGAGAACCACAGCCAGTACAATCAGGATTACACACGAAGGGGAAGGAGTGGAGCAGAACTGCATTAGGAAGGTGTCATAACTCCTACCATATCTTAATAATTTCTTTCTTTAAAAAATCTAAAGGAACTTTAGCAAGATGTTTTCTTTCCAAAGTTAGTGCATTTGTTATACTACCTTTTGTCTGGATACTGTAAATATTTTGAAAAATTATTTAAAAATTATCTTAAAAGCGCTATGTAAGTAATAACTGTATATGCTAAAGTCAATAGTTATGTAAGCCTATACATAGCATATATACCCTTGAAACCATCACATCAATAAAGATAATGAACATATTCATCACTCCCAGATTTTTCTCAAACTCTTTCGTATTTTTCTCCCCTTTTCACCCTGACTCTTCTTTCAGTCCCTATAAATTCTTTGGCATTTTATAGAAACCTAAATAAATAGAATCTGACAGTATGAGCTATTTTTGACTGACTTTTTTCATTCAGCATAATTATATTTACATCATTTTTGTTATATTAATAGTCCATTCCTTTTCACTTTAAGTAGTATTCCTTTGTATGTATATAACACAATTTGTTTATCTATTTACTTGTTGGTGGACTTTTGGATTGAGATTTGAAAATTCTTTTCAGATTCTAGATAGAAGTCATTAGATATGTAGTTTACAAACCTTTTTATTTTTCCAGTCTGTGACTTCTCTTTTCATTTGCTTAATGTCATTGAAACATTAACTCTTAGTATTGATAAA
>RJWT010003724.1:0-35518 GCA_004365215.1 Cuniculus paca | reverse complement strand
CACTCTGCCAAGCTGGTATCCTTAGCGATAAACCCTTTCTAAATATACAAGCTAAAAATGATGGAGGTAGATCTTACTCAACAGCATTTGAATCTGATGTAGCTTTGACAGGCAGACTAATTTCCCCCAGGCATCTCCATATCCTCATTCCAAGAACCTGTGAACATGTGCATGAAGAAGGCATTCAATTAAGGATCCTGAGATGGGAAGATTAGCCTGTATTTTCTGGTGGGCCTGAGTTATTCCCATGGGTCTTAGTATCACACTGGAACTTTTTCTAAGCTGCGGCCGAAGAAGACTATGAGAGGACTGAAGCAAAATTAGAGCGACAGTATGACATTGGCTTTGAAATTGGCTCCAGGAGCCAAGAAGTCCTGGTAAGCTTCCAGAAGCTTGAAAAACAAGGAAATCCATCCTATCCTAGAACTCTAGAGAGAAACACAATCCTACTGACACCCTGAGATCCAGGTCAGATTTCCAACCCATAGCACTAGAAGATAAAAAGTGTGTATGCTATTGAGCCACCAAGTTTGTGGTAATTTATTACAGCTGTGATAGAAAACTAGGCTAATTACGGAATGAACACTGTCAGTTTAAGGACGTTCACAGGCTTGTTACTGGAAAATAATTTTAGACATTACAAGAAATTCTAGCTAAGATTTTATAATTAATAAGATTCAGCAAACTAATTTCTACACAGACCCCAAACTTTGTGTCACCATTAAACAAATCAAAACTTGGGGCCAATTCTAAGTTTATGTGTGTGTGTTGCTTTTTTCCCAACATGTGCTTTATAAGGAAAGCTTGGAGACTCACTAGAGAGTCTTTGTTCTGGAAATATGAGCTGCCTTCCACATACGGTACTACTCATTAGCAGCAGAGAGCACAACACACCTGTACACTTGCTCTGGTAGTTTTCTACACTGCCTTCCATATAAGCAAAAAGAAAAAAAAAAGTTCATGCCGCTACCGTTTCATACCACAGACACACTTCCCAAGCACACTCGTCATTGCGGCCCTCACAGGCCAGGGGCTGTGTTAGTGTGACATCTCCACAGCTATGGGCTGAATCGCCTCCATCACAAGCCACCAGACAAGACTGGCTGTGATGCGCATGTCCTAGGAGCCCACAGTGCCCCACTGACGGACACTGACGCATGAATGAACGTGCATCTGTTCATCACTGCAGACAGCAGAGAGAGTGGGCTGTAATTTCAGATTCTATCCCCCAAATAATGTTTGTTGTCATGCTGCAATCTTGGCAATCAGTGTAACAGATGAACATATCGTTTCATCTGAAATATTTGCTAAACATGATAGGACCTTGAAAACCACACCTCAGCATGCGCGTGTGTGTTGGAAGAGATACCATGTGTGTTGGGTAGGCTGTAGAATTAAAAATGAACCAAGGAAAAATTAGCTGAATGAGATAAAAAGGGGAGCCTTGCAAGTTCATTAAAAATAAATTACATGCTTCTTTCCTAACCCTCTATTTAGCACTACTACACTTATTATTTTAATCCTAAGAAATGTAAAGTTTCAAATGGACCCAGGAAAGCCAAGCATCTACCTTTCCTCTTTTAAAATATGACTCTTAAGCCACGTGCTGTTTCTAAAGTAGAATCTAACAACAATAAAAGTCAACTGACCTCTTCGGTACTGACCATATTACTCTTGTGAACATTATATTAACTTGGATGCTGCAAGACTTATTTGCCTATGCAGTAGTTTCACTAGCTGAAAGGAATCTTCATTTTTCAGGGTAAACACACTGGCCTATATATTGGATTGATATTTTGGAAGCCTCTGCCCCCATACTGAATAAGAAAACCTTCTTTCCAAAGTCACTCCAAGGTGAAATTCACATTAAGTCCACTGCTCAAGCAGAAACTTTAAAACTATTTCTTGTCCCTCTTTACCTTCTTTTAGGTTAGAAATAGCCACAGAATTGATAGTTTAATCATCAGTGAACTAGTTTAATGATTGCTTACTGAGTTTCTACTATGTGGTAGTGGGTCCTATTCTTGATTTGGGGGCTGTAGCAGGACCAAATTACTCAAGGTTCCTTGATTTTATTGAGCCCTTGCCTAAGAGTGGATATAAGCTGGCCGAGACTAGGATTTGTGATGCTGGGATTAAGGATAGGTGGTACTAAACTAGAATTAGATTAGAATTGGCATCATTCTAGATATAGTTAAATGGGTTTATTGAAGACAGAAGCTCCACCCTGGGTGTAGGTGGCAACACCCAAAGCGTTTGTAGCCTGGATGAGATAAAAGGAAATGAAGCTTGTTGCATCTGCTGCTTCTGGTGCTGCTGCTTGCTGCTCACTGCCTTCTGCCTGCCCTGCCATGGACTGTTTCTCCTCTGTGATGCCCCTATGCTGTGTCATCATGCCCTGAAACCAGCCAACTATGAGATGAAATTTCTACAAACTGTGAGTTGAAATGAATCTTTCCTTCTTTAACTTGTGGGTGTCAGTTATTTTGTCCTAGCAATGAAACAAGCAATTAAGACAGCAGTAAATGTTAAATGGGAAGAGAAGTGCTAAAGAATGAGGAGGTGGAAAGTATAGAGAGTAGAATGCGCAGGAAAAGAATGACGCTTTGAGGAAGATAGCACAAATGTGAGGTTTGTGGGTGAGGGACACATTCCTCCTGCTTGAGTAGAAGCAAGACAAAGGAGGAAGGAGCAGTGAAAGAGGAGAGTAGTAAAAAATAAAGTTAGGGAGGCAATAAGGACTTCTTAAAATAGATAAAACCCAAACCCCAGAGCACTGTTCAGGTGAAGTCACAGTAGCAGCAGTCCTGAGGCCCCTGTATTCTGTTGAAGGGATAATAGAAACTGTCTGATTCTCGTCTCTGGGCTGTTGAACATGTTTTCTGTTGTTTTTATTAATAATGTGGGTACATGACAGCATAAATGTATGTACGCTACATATGTGAGGACATTCAGTGCTAGGACATCACTAGGTATTAAAGAAATTATAGTTTCATCACCAAACTGCACAGAAACACTTTTTTCAATGTTTGATGGCCCGTTTTCCCCAGTTTGGCTCAAATATAATATTTAATCAAGAGTAAAATGTCATCTTTTATTAATTATATCAGTATTCTATTATCTTCCAGGAAAAAAATACTTCTGATTAGCTTACAACATGCTATCAAAGACACATCACAATTTTGAGAGTGTTTTAAAATTTGAAAACTTGTCTACTACAGGGTGAATGAAACACAGTGCAATCACCCTCTCACCGCTTCCATAAAGTCCATGAACGTTGCCTTATCTTGAGGTATTGTTTGTCAAAACCTTGTTTGTTAACCTTGACTCCACTCTAGAAATCGCATTTTGTTTTCTTTTGCTTGGGCCTGCTTGCTGAGAGACAAGAAATTTTTGTTCCAGAGCAATGTTCAATCTTAGTTTCTTGAATGTTGCCAGCAGAAGTAGTAATAATGGAGCTAGAAATGAGTATCACAGTGACTTCAGAGTGACAGCATTTCCCATGTGTTCGTTACTTACTGAGCAAATGCTAAATATTTTTGTGCTTGATTCTTCCTAATTTCACATATAAACTCAGAACTGGATGAAAGCAGAACTGGGAAGGTAGTTGAGTGGTACAGTGTTTGCCTAGCATGTTTTGAGGCCCAGGGTTCAATCCCTTGAACAAAAAATAAATAAATAAACTGGATGAGAGATTTCAGCAACAATCAGCATGTTAAGTGATAGAAATGGAACTATAACTTCTATTTTATGTCCATGTTAACAGCATACAGCTACCTGCAGGATACCCAGATTCTGTTTCACAAATGTCCATTATGTGAGCCGTTCACAAATGTGTCAGTGCCAGCTTTAAACTCATGGGGATGCCACAGGGTCCTATAAAACTTTCTGTTATAACAATAACTAATGTTTATTACATGCTTTTTATTGAGCCTGCTGCTATGTACTTTATGTATATTTAAGCCTCAGAACTATTTAATGAGGCCAAACAAACTCGTGTTTTGTTTCATTTTTGTAGTGCTGGGGATTGATCTCCCTCAGTCATATGCAGGCTAGGCAAGTACTCTACCCAGAGCCATACTCTGGCCCTGGACCCAGCTATTATTATTGGCTGTTACAGATAAGGGAACTGGAGCCCACAGCGGGTAGGATTTTTGGCATCAAAGATCCAGAGACACAGCCCACATTTCAGTTGCCACCCTGGACATGATGGTCAGCAGCTCGGCACTTGCCATCAGGGGCTTCCTATGGCTGTCTGATGAGAATCTACTTGTCGGACCTGAAGGTAAATGTGTCCATGTTGGCAATGACTGTTTGCTTGTCCAAACCTTAAGCTCCTGAACCCACTCCTAGGCACGCCTGTGTACTTCCTGCAAAATCTAGTTTTAGAGCTGGGAACACAGGGGCACAGTGCCCGCCTGGCAAGCACAAGGTCCTGAGTTCTACTCCCAATAGCAAGAAAAAAAAATTCCAGTTTTAGCAAAGCACCCTGCCAGCCCAGTTTAGCAAGAACTACTCATCCTCCTTATCAGATCCCATTCACCTTCTAATCAGATTTCTCATCCCTGCCACTCTGAGCCGATGCTGTCACCCTGGCTGCCTTCTGCACCCACCCTGATACCAGCAATCACTCCTCGCGGTGACTCTCTGAGCACTGATTACACTGCTCCTTGGCTATAGTTCCCACTCAGCCAGGATGTACTGGAATTGAGTCTAGTTCTGCATTGAAGTCTCTTTTCTTCCACTGCAATAGTTCTGAATAAAATCTGGTTTTATTCCTCTAACCACTGTTCAGCTTTGGTTTTACTTTGAGAATATCTGCTAGTCCACCCTGTCTCATTTAGTGCAGCACGCACAGCATGTATTCAATTGACTTCATCCTGTAGGCTGAAAAGCTCACATATCCAGACAGCTGAGTCAAATGTGCTGCAGACCTTCAAGCTTGCTTTGTGCACAGCCTTAGCGATTTCACTGGTCTAAGACACTGAGACTTTTTTTAACTTCCAACCTGCTCATTTTAACACAGGGCATTAATCAGTGCTTTCTCTTTAAAATTCACGGCACGTCATGTTGACAAGTCAAGACATTCAGGCGGCTGTGTGCAGTTGTACACCCAGGTGAGACGCCTGTGAATGGAAAATCAGAGCATCCCTTTTCTCCAGCCTGGCCTTTGAATTGACCACACACGGCACAGTTCACAGGCCACCCAGCTCTGGTGTAACTCTCACAACAGTAAGAGGCTGCCTTTGAGCTCCTCGCAGGGTACCTGTTCTTTGCTTAAAATGGTTTTCAATTTGTTGCACTTAGTGGCAATCTTACTGCAATCCCTCAGAAATGATTATCCATGAATTGTGAATTAAAACATCACCATCATTGAGTCCAACACTTATTTTCTAGATCCTCGAGCCACCCAGACTAAAAAATCAAACCCAACACACACACATACCCATGCACACAAGCATGCATGCACACACACATGCCATCTCTTGTTTTGCCCTCTCTTCTAGGCTCTTCTCGGCCATGTTTTCTGTCTCTCTAAGCTGAGCTTGCCTGAGAGTTAACTGACTGAGCATTCGCTCACTCAGGCAGGGAGTGCAAAATAAAAGGAACAGCCAGAAACAGAGAGACGCCAGTGTTACAATGCTAGCAGACCTAGGAGAGCTCAGGCTGACAGCTGGCAGCTCCTGGGGACAGCCCTGGAGAGGAAGTACTGGGACAAAGGGACCCTTGTGACTCTGCTGCACTGACAAAAGTCTCTGGCATAATACATTTGAACAGAGAACACAGAAGTGTTTGGAATTTTCAAGGCATTTGCATTAGGTTGGTGTGGAGCCACATTCTTCTCCATCTTCAAAGCTTTCCAGGAAATGCCTTGGAGAAACAACTTCTGAACCGGCTTTGTCCTTGACACTGAACGAATACCCAAGGCACAGCTAGCTGTCCCTGTCACAGAGCACAAGAAAGAATGAACACCTCTCTAGCTAGCCTGTTTCTCATCTCTCCCGCTTGTTTTAGATGTCTCTGACATTACACAAATTTTATTTTCCCCTGATATGAACTGAAACACACTGAAAGACACACAGCTTAATTTTTTGTAGTATTGAATTTACCTTTTATTTGGTTAATTTAATCAACAAAGACAATCTATTTGAAGAGAGACTTCAGACTATTTCTCATTCAGTTCATTTTCCTCCTTTCCTCCCTCTTTTCTCCCTTTTTCTCACTCTTGCCAACAAGAGTGGTCTCTCCTGGTCCTGTGGATATTGGATCAGCCGGGGAAACAGATTTCCAGTTACAGTTTCGCCACTCACTTTATGTGAAGTTTTTGAAATGTTCTCTGGTTATCTCTTCATCACACATGAAATAGCAGCCATAACCCCACCAAGCTCATCCTTCTTTGTGGTAATTAAAGGAGATGATTTGCACGCAATGTCAGAGATCCTTCTCTAAACACGTTCTCAGGAAGCAAGTATCAGAGTGCCAAATCATAAACATCAAGTAAATGTTAGTCGCTACCACTGCCTTCCCTCTTCATCAATTAAAAAGGAAAGTTAGGTATTTCTGCCAATTCCAGAACGCTATCATCCTTATAAAGTATGCATTTTGTAGTTTAAAAAATAAAAGCGCTCTAAAAATTACGCTCTTCCCTGGAAAGTCCCCAGTCAACTCACTTTGCCAGTGTGTAAATAAACAGTATAGGTCACCCCACAATTGAGAATTGGATGCTTTCTCTGGCCCTGCGCCATCGCTTCTTTCTTAGTGTCTCTGCTGGATGTAAAGTCTGACAGGGAAGTGTTTTGTGGGCTCACAAGTTGGACCAGCTATCCAGAATACAGCCAGCAAGAGCAGCACGGAGCCCGCTCAGGTTGAAGGAGGTGGTCTTATCCAGTCTGGGTTTGGCTAAGACAAGGAACAAAGAACCATCCTTCCTCAAGGGACACAGGACAGGGGTTTGCAGGGCTCCCCTTTTTAAGGGGGCTCAGGCAACTCTGTCCTTGCCTGCCCCAGGTCATGGTGAGAACTCGGACCATGGAGAGACAAACAAACTTGCCATCTCAGGGAGAGTTTAAGAGGGGGGAGTATTTTATAAAAAACAAAATACATAATTAATTCATTTTTCTGCCACTCCCTAATTCCTGTTCAGCACCTGGAGAAGGAGGGTGCTCATGCTGAACAGGGCAGATCCCACAGGTCCTGCTGCTATCAAAAGCGCCATAACTGTTGCATTTACTGACAGAAGACAGCTTCCAAGGTTTCATTTCCACTTAAGAGTTGAAGCAGTGCTACAAAAGAACATTGATTTGAGTTAAATTGATTGTAGTCATTGTTGGTTTGGATGTGTATTCAGAAGGCAGATCACATCAGCTGAAGCGGGGAGGCACACCCTTCATATCAGTGTGTGTGTGGGTGCATGGGTACATACGTGTATAAATGTGTAGGTATGAATATGTGTGTGATATGTGTAGGAGTGTGTATGTGGGAGTGCATGTATGTGTGTGAAAGTGTATATGTGTCTCCCTGTGTGTGCACATTTCTTCCTGAGCATTTCCTCTAGCTATAATTTGATAGAATTTAACCTTCAAGGGAACAGAAAAGATGGGCTCAATGTACAGGCCACTCTCTGGATGGGGAAATTTTGCTGTGACTTGGGGTATGTCTGAAGTTTAAAATCAAGCTTAGCTGCATTGCTTCTAACTTCCTGTGCGGTAAATGCCCGTGTGTCTTGTTATCTTACATTAATGCAGATTAGCTATTGGCTCTTAGTAGAAATGTGTGATACCACAATAGACACAGGTACCAAGTATCAACAAATCATTATAAACTTGAGTTTGAGCACATGGTCACAGGTTCGTGGCTGCCACGGAACATAAAATACCTGCACAAATCTGTCCTCCTGAAAGGTGCGTGCATGCGTGTGATCGCGGCACTTGACCACACAGCTGAAGCAGCACTGGCATCTGGAGGTCATGTCTCCAACAGTGCAACAGCCATGGAAGTCGTCTGCCAAGAAGTATTAAAAACCACACACAGGCATAATCTATAATGCATATCATCACCTGCCAATTATTCATTGGACTGAAAGACAGCAATTAGTTTTAAAAATAACAAAAAAAGACGACATTTCAACACTATTTAAGGTTAGCTAGTGGCTAACAGATGCCTCTTACGGTCTTTCTTGCCTACTAGCCTACTTACTAATGCTTCGCTCATATCAATATTAAAATAATCTTCATTCTCTAAGCAACTGCCTGATGGGAACTGGACAGAAATGAATTAAAGGTGGTTATTGGAGCGCATGATTTGAGATTAAGAATGTCATAGCTGACACAGATACAAATGCACATTAAACACATGAACACATAATAGTCACATGCTTATTGTGACTCTTTTCAGCTGCATTTTTTAACACCTGAGATGTACAAAAAAATCACCTGAGCCTCTTGCTCAAATACAAGATGTTTGGGCTCCTTCATCTAAATAAGCTGGTTTAATAAGACTGGAGTTGTCTCAAGGCAATTTGTTTTTTAAAAGTTAAACTGTTACTAGTTCACTCTAATATGTACCAGACAAAAAACTTCCTTTAGGCATTTGAGAAGAGTCCTTCATTTTTTTCCCAAGATACATGCATAGTCAATTACTGACCTAATTACTAAAAACAACAGTAGAGGAGCAATTGCTTATTGCACACTTTCTTCGGCCAGTGCATCATCTGGTGTCCCAGCTTTATGTCCTAACACTTCTGAATACTGTCCCAAAAATGCACCTAGCTAACTTGCGGCTTTACCCCTGAAGATGACCTTAGTGCCAGACATATAACATCTGCTCAATAAATGTGTACTGAAAAAATGAACAATTAGGTGATTGCAAATACTACGCTTCTCCATGACCTCCTGTAAAAAGGTCTGAATATATAAAACTGAGTTAATATTAAAAGACAGTGAATGAAAAACACAGTTGCTAAAATGTCTGATTATGGAACACATGACACAGCTGGACTAAATCACGGGGAAGAGTAGCATCCATGGGGCTTACTGGCAATTACTGGTACCCAAGGGCGCGCGCACCTGTGGACAGAGCCTGCCTCCCGCGTTTCCCTCCAGCTCGCAGCAGACAAGCCGGGGAAATGCATGTGCCACAGCCACAGCAGCTGCACAGTCCACACAAGGGTATCTGGTGGCAAAACATCAATTATCACCTCCTCCTCCGAGAAGCAGAAGATTGGATTTCCAGAGGGCCCTGGCGGCCGCTTGTGGCCTATTCAATTCTAATACATAAGACACTCTTGTTGCCAGCAAAGGACAAAGATGATGAAATCAGTGTCTTGAAGGAAACAAATCTGAGTGTAGGTGGGAACATAGTGTTATCGGAATGGAAGCAGTGAACGCTGTGCAGAGTGCTGTCTTTAATTAACATCTGCTTCAAAGGCACTCCAGAAAAGCTACCTCTAAGCGACCACAAAGGAAGGAAATGCACCAGACCCAGGCCAGCTCTTCTGGGCTGTGCTGCTGGTGCTGGCTGGGCCACATCTAGAGTTCAGGAGGTGGTACTTAAGACAGAAGGCAGAACCAACCCAGCCTCCCAGGGGGCCAAGACATCAACCAGGCAGTGAGGCATGAAATAGGACTGTCAGTTCCAGGAAGTCATGGAGACCTACGGGTGGACTCTTCCCCCATCCAGCTCCCAGGTTATGGGTCTGGGCTACATAAAGATATTTGAGGAGAAATTGAGGGAGGAGACAAAATGAAGAGAATTGGGGGTCCTGGGAAGGAAGCTGCTTTCACTCCCAGGCCTCCTGGAACACAGTGCGGACACAAAGAAAGCCAACTCCCGGGCTCTCTCCAAGTCAGTTAAAATGCTTGCTGTTTGTTGTCCAGGACTCTAACTCACTCGGAAGGGAGCTTATTTGTTCTCTTGAGTTCACCATTACCCCTGTGGGGGCTTGGAAGAGAGCTTTGAACTGAGAAAAATCCCTGGCGGTAATTAAATACAAAAGGCCTCCCAGCGTCCGCCTGTGGCTTCAATTTGGCAGCCTGCGCTACCCGAGCAGAAGGGGGAAGATTTGATTTTAATCACACAGATTTCATATTTTATTTCACTCATTAAAATTCCTGATAAGGATTTACTTCAGCATTTTGTGGCTCTCCTTGAATATTTGAAGAGGGTCTTTTTTTTCCTACTGCAAATGTTGTCTGATCCCTGCCTGTTTCATGGTCTAAAAAGATTGCTGCAAATTACTCAAATCCAAGGTTTGAGGAAAAAAATAGAATTTAGGGACACCAGCCCTGCTTTGTAAGGATAGCCATGCTCAGCCCCGTGAGAGAACCAATTATCTACGGATGCAGGGATGGAATCAGGATGAAGGGAAACTTTGCTGTTACAGCTTTCTAGGACTTTTATGGAAAAGAGAAATTCTAGGTCTGCACAAAACCATATTGCTTGGGAAGGGCAAGAACACCTTTTCAGAAGGCTCATCTAAAAGTCTGTCCAGCTCTGACTGCAGCCACACTGCCGTCTTTCCAGGGGCTGTTGGGGCCCTCAGAGAACCAGCTCCAATGGCAGGCCTTATGTTTTTGCTTTTGTCAGTGTCAGATTGTCAACAACCCAGCCCAAGTTAGAAAGAAGCTGGGACTGTTTTATTCTTCAACAGCTCATCAAATGCCAAGCCTTTCTTGCCCACAGAGAATCAAAGTTTAGTTTAGATATGTTTATAAATATACATTCATGTATGTGTATATATTCAATGTATATAGAATCAGATCTATGGTATTTCTTATACAATGTGCATAGATTACATGGTAGTTTATAGAGAGAGAACAGTCTGTAGTTGTTTGTACCATATACTAGATAGTAGACGCAGTAACAGGGCATGCAGAAAAGCGTGGAGTGTTAGAGATATAATTCTCCATATTTATATTCAACGTACAGTATCACGTATCCTCTTCATCGACACCTCTGTGCATCCTAAAGGTTCTTAACCAGCACCCAGGATTTGTACCTGCAGGTATTATGCCTGAGGCTTTGCTGTGGTGTCCAGATGAATGGGACCCTCTTTCTAGAAGATTGGGACAAGGCAGGAGGTGCAAGAGGCGACTCCTGAGCACTCAGCTGAGTCACTAGGCTTCCTTGTTCTGGAAGGAAGCTCTAGTGTCAGATGCCCAGTGCATTTCCACTGCTAACTGCCTTAGGTGTACTGTGTTTAGAGAGAAGGGGAGCTGTGATGTGTTCTAAACATCCAGCAAAGCACCCCTTTTTCCCAACCCTGTCTACCCATAAAAATTTCAGATTGTTGGATCACGTTATTTTAGGGGATCATTCCCGCCTCCACCTATGTTTAACTAAGCCAATTCTGCTTAAATGCCTACAAACGGCTGCTAAATCTGACCAGCCAGTGGAAATAATTGACCTTTTGTCCTGTTACACCTACAAAGTTCCTTTTCTACTGATGAAATTTTAACACCTATCAAAATGCAGACACAAGCAAAAAAGTGTAGGATTACATGTGTATATGTGTATATACATATACATCCTGTTTTTAGCATATAAGAATGTAGACATAAACTTGGATTCTTTCAGTGGGTAATAAGTAGCAAGGAGTTGTAAGATGTCACAGGGAACATTCGCAGGAAATCTGAGCAAGCCGCTCTAAGCAGGAGGGATGTCTCCACACCAAGCATGCAGCATGCTGCCCATCTTCACAGTGTTTGCAAGGAAGAAAGCTAGGAAGCAGAGTGTGACAGGCAGCACGTCGGCAGTCAACCTCCACAAAGCGCATCTGGCCAGAAGGCGGGTCTCTTCTTCCTTGCGGTGTGGATACCTATTCTGTGTATTCCATCCAGTTTCCCACTTCTCAGACTTTCATATGCTAATATTGTTTCTTAAAGAGCAGAATTTTGTGCATCACAATTTGAAGTGAGGCCCTGCTCTGGTTTGAATCTCAAGCACCCGCACTTCCAGCAGTCTCTTTACTTAACTGCAAATTTCTCTTCATTGAAATTAAGCCTCATTTCTCGCTCATCTTCTCTTGTTTTCCTCAGCAAAACTGAGCACAATCTTAAACCTGTTTTTCTCACTGCTATATTTTCTTGTCACTTCATCACTAAATCTTCTTTCCCTCCAAAAACAACGAAGAGATTTCTTCTACCCTATTCTGGCCCTCCTTTGTGTGGGAAACAAGAGGATGAGAGAATGAGATGTGCATGTGTGCACGCGCGCATGTGTGTGTCGTGTGCGTGAAGGGGGCTAGGAAGTGTTTCACTAAGGGTTCAGTAAGTACCAGAAGGAACTGTGTGGTATATTTTGGCAGGATGGTTTTGCCCAGACCTCAGGATTACTGGTTATGCTCCAGCATATTATGCTAATTGCAGGGATAACATGGCCTTTTCTCTCCATCTGGAGCGGCAACTGCTCACAGAAACTCTCCAGGGTCAGACTTCAAGACAAGGAGGTAAGAGAAAAAATCGTGGGATTAGCAGTGGATTTTCTCAAACAGGAGATCTCAGACTCTGATAAATCTACTGCAATATATAACTATCTCATCTCTTCAGTCGTCTCACTATCTCTTCCAACTCTTTGAATCAGGTCACCCCCCCTAACTTCTCCCTTAGACGCAGAGTAGGTGCAGGAAGTCCATGGACCTAACCCTCCAAGGCACAGGTATTCTGTGCAGCAATGAGCTCTCTACCTTCCTGGAGAGGCAGACCCTGAATGGCCACGCAGTGGCCCCCAGCAGGGGTCAGGGCACCTGGCCATGGCTCCTAGTTAAAGTGCGAGAAAGCAGAGTCTACCAAAGACTGAGAGTCTCATCAGCAGGATCCTAAACACACCGACCTTGGGCTCCCGCTGCCCTGCTCTTGCTTTCCACCAGCACGAGCCAGGGATGTTAGGAAGATACTTCGAGAGATTTGAGGCCAAAGCTACAGAGGGTGCTGTAAAGGTGTGGTCACTATTTCAAGCATTCCTCATTTTCTCCCTGACCTTTCCTTATTTCCAAGCTTATTAAAATTGTGGGCCCTCGTTAAATCACTGTTTAAAACTGCAAAGTAGTCAGACGGCCTTGCAAAAGTTGCTTCGAAGTGTGATCTGTGAAATAGGATGATGATATTACAAACCCAGGAAGTGTGTTGTACGGATTAATTGATACAATCAGGGTGACACGTGTAGCACGAGTCCAGGAGCATTCCAACACAATACTCAAAAATTTGGCTTTTATTGTTACTGTAATCAGGTAGGCACTGAGCATTTAACATATACTGGGCAACTTACCAAGAACTGAGGATACAAAGCAAACAAGAAATGGTTTGTGGCCTTGACTGACTCACTGTTTAGAAAATGTGTTCATTTACATAATTAAAAAGGGCAGACTTTTAAAAATTCTCCTTTTTTAATATGAGACAAGTAGAATTCAAAGAAGGTAATTAAACTGTTTAAAAGCTACATAGCTAGTAACAGGCAGAGTAGGATTTGAACCCATGTCCAAGCTATTACAAAAGATTTCTACCTGTTTTCTAATTCAGTTAGTGCAGATAAAGTAAGAAACCAGGAGCAAAACAAAACAAAACAAAACAAAACACAAAGGGGTGCAGGGTCTTCTGTGTTGCCTTGTTATTACAGAAGTTTTAAGAATGAGCAAGCGAGGCGAAGCAGACCCAGCAAGAACCAGCTCTGCGGAATAAGCCCCAAGATCCTGCATGCCAGGTACATCTCGGTCAGTCGGTTACAGGCTGGTTCTCTGTGTGACTGTAACCCACCAGCCAGCGACCTTACATCTCAGATCTTAGCATCACAGGCCGGTGAGCACAGCCATGACAGATCATACCCTTGTGGGCTACCATCCCCAGGCCTTTCTACCCGGGGCCCTATCTATTTCCTGGACTCCCAAAATGGATCAGAACAGCCAAGGCTGTAGCCCTTGCCCCATGTCCATTTCTACTTGGAGTTTGTTTATTTTCTTTCTAATTCTCAAGTACATTTCATTTCTTTCAAAAAAGGAAGAAAGTCCCTCAATTTGTGAAAAGTATTATAATAGTTTTTATTATTTTTTATTCTGTCCTTAGTTATTTCCTGGTATTCATCTTCTATACTTTTTTTATATATAAATCTATTTACTTGGTGCTGGGGATCAAAGATGGGGTCTTACACTCAATGCACACTGTGCAACAGATCCACAACACCAGCAAATGGTTTTTATGCTTAACTTATATTATGCAGTTAACCTTTTGTCTTCATCTTTTACATTCGTACTTTGGCTCCTAAAGAGTTTTGCCTTATAGCTTTAACTCTTATGCATTATATACTATTTTATTACTCTTAACCTTTTGTCTTTATGGTGGCTTAAACTTGGTTATTTAAAAATTCTTCTTCATTTCTATCTGCAGTTTCAGTCATCGTAGGGAATTAACTCCACGCTATCCTTCAGCATGGAGTTGATTACACTGTGGTATACTATATATAACATCTTGTCTGTCCTTGTTTCCTGAAGTTTTCCTGTATTTTACTTATATAATCAACAGAAAGCATGGCTATTATGGTAATTCTTTTCATTCAGCGAATGTTGTGTTTCAAATGTTAGGCTTCCGTCTCAACAGCTAGCACTCTGTTCTTACAGTCTACCAGGAGGTCGGCACACACAGCAGTCCTGGGCCTTGGCAAGGACTGACTTGTGGGCCTCCCGGCCCAAGGCAGAGGTTCACGGAAACCCCTCTTATGCCCGTTGCGGGGCCTTGGGGTAGCAGATGGGAGGGGCAGCAGTGATGAGCCCTTGGTGATGTGGTTCTTGTGCAGAGTGGTGCGTCTGAAGATTGACCTTACTAAGTTTGCACGCCTCAGCTTGCACTGCTAACACGTTGGCCTGGACACTTCTTTGTCGCAGGGGGCTGTCCAGTGTCTGTGTTTACTGGCGGCCCTGAACTCTGCTCTTCCAACAGCCAAAACTCCTCTGTCCAGGTGTGGCAACCAAACATGCTCCGGACATTAAGAGATGCTCCCTCCCCCAGGAGAAGGAGAATTCGCCATTGAAACCTTTTAATTTCATTCTTCAGTCACCCTTTGTAATGGCCATAACAGCCCTTATCCCTCTTCTGTTTTATAAAAAAGGAAGCTCAAGATGAGAAGTTGAGATTTCCCCAAGTCACACAGAAAGGGAGAGCGAATGAGGCCCCCGCATATCCCAACCCAAGTCCATCTCCCATTTCAGTATCTGATATCAGCACTTCATACGTGTCCAGTCAGCCTGACCTCAGAACAGGACAAGGCCCACTTTGGTCTGCAGGAAGCTTCCCTGAGAAATCAGAGCCTCCACGGACTTGGCCACTGAAGGCATAGAAAGACTCTGCAGGCAGATATTTCATAGATTAAAAGAGGGTAAGGGTCCTTAGCCTCATTAAAATCCAGATTTCAATAAGGACATCTCAGGACTAGAGGACAAATTGACTTTTGGTTTAAAAAAGCAACTGATTTAACACTGGGCTGGCACCCTCCAATCTCTTCTCCTTTTCCAATTGTTAAAACAGAGCTCCTTGGAAAGTTAGCTGGGCCAAAAGAGCAAAACTGGCTCAGCAGCATGAGCTAACATAGCAAATAGGGTGCATGCTAACAGCAGGCAGTACAGCTCCCAAGAACCAAGCCAATGACCTGCTCGGGTGTCTGCTGAAAACCTACAGTAGAGTTCCTCAATGAAGGCAAAGGATGTCCTATCCAGTACAAAGGGCCACTATGCTCCAAATCCTGAGAGAAAGGAGTCTCCACCTGAGCACTCGGTTTTCAAGCAGCAAGAAGCAGCCAAGCATAGCATCTGTTTCCTGGAAACTCATATAGGGTGTCTATCCCAGGGTGACCCTGGGACTCAGTCTAAGACATGGAAGCAACATCATCAAGGAAACAGACGCCAGAACAAAGGGAAGAGCAGACAGCACAGCCAACATCTGCAAGCAAAGTTAAATAAGAAACAAAACCCATCTGATGGAGAAGGCAGCAGGCCGACTAAAGATGGGTGATGACTCTGCTGTGGAACAGAGTCAATCTTGGAAACTGGGAGGAAAGAATCAACAAGCACCTCAAGAAGTAAGGAGACAGCTGGGCACCAGGGACTGCCTCCTGAGACCAGGAGCCATGCAGGCTCTTGGAAAATGTTTTAACTCTTTTGGGTAACAGAATTTGGAAATTCTTCCTAACGGGGGAAGAAAAGATAAACTCAAGCACTAGAATCCAGTAACTAAGAAGGGACTGGTTTCTCTTAGTTCACGGAAAAGAAAGTTTCATGCTGTTACTTGTTTCTTCTTTGTGAGAGGCAGTCTCTTTGTCTGTGTCTTGTATCCTGAGTAACTGTTTTGAAGATAATGATGCACAGTATATTGACTATTGCTATTCTCTGAATATTATGTTATGAAATTGCATTATTTTTCATAAAATCAAAACTATAAAAGTCATTCCCAACAAAAAAGGGACTTAGGATCTGGGATCAGGCAAATCAAGATGAAAGTTTGTATACTGAGTAACTAACTGCATGACCCAAGAAAGAGTCTTCATGTCCCTAACATATGCAATTTCATTGCTTTTTATGATAGTGTTAAGTACAAAAATCCCTTTCAATATGTTGGGAAGTTTAAGTGAGGAAATGCATAGAAAAGTCCCAGTGCCTGCCATATAGTAAAATATTCAGTAAATACTAGCTTCAAAAGAGAATGATTTCCCTCAACTTAACACTTCACTTGGAGTGAGAAGACAAGTGGAAAGAAAGGGAGGTGGCGGCTGCTGCCGCCAGAGGGTCTGCTCTTACTGACTGTCCTTGCTCTTAGCACATCTCTTTCCCTGCTTCTTACACCTGTCTGGTGGTGAAGCCATGGAGACTTCCTCTCTGCTTTTCATGATACCTGAGGATTTCCCACACCCAGGGCATCTCACATTCTCCTCATGCTCTCAGCCAGGCTTCAAGTTTGCTTTTCTCTACCTGGGTTTGGATCAGGAGACAAATTGCTACTTCATTATAGAACCAGTGAGAAGCAACCAATTTTTAAGGTGGTTAAACTTGCAAGGGCAACAGAGAACAAAATGAATATATAATGAAGGAGGGCCTCACACAGACCAGCATCTATCTTAGAGGCACAGAGAAACGGACACACACACACCACACAAACACAGGCACACACCTCATCTCAGGCCCTGGACAGATACTTCACGAAGGTAGAAATAGTTGGGGTAAGACTAGCAAATTCTGACACGAACAGTAGGACATGAAATGTCAAAACCTTTCTAATTTCCCTTACATGTGTGCCACTGAGCATCTGCCACCATTTTGAGAGCTTTTCTGGATGCATGTCACCTGTAGAGACTTCTCTGAAAGTCTCAGAGATACCAAGTCTCCACCAGTTTCTAAGCGCCACCACCCACTGTCCCAGTCACCCACCACACGACTCCTGGTAACACATACTCGCAGGTTGTCTGGTCTTCCAAGGCATAGGAAGTCACCCGTTGCCTGGGGAACCATGGATGCATGCAGAAGGGCTGTAGGGCTGCCTCCAGGGACACAAGGACAGCTGACCCTGCAAGTACTTCTGCCCTCCACCAGTGACACTGGCTGTGGCTCCCTGAGCTATTTGGGGAAATCAGCACCCACTTTCGTGGCTTATCTGATGCTCTGAAAAGAGCATATTCCACAGTCAATTGACTTCAGAGCAAAGGAATCTGCTCTCATTTCAGTCAATTCTCCTTAACTTGCCAATCTACTTTGCAAAGGTTAGCATCAAAACTTTCCAACAAAAGTGGCCTCCAAATAGAACTCAAAAGAAGGATGCTTGGAATAAATTTCAACCCATGGAAAATCTGGTACTCAGAAACCCCAAAAGTCACTTCACAGTTTTGCCATCAGTGAGCTTAACTAAAAGTGAGAAGTTGTTAAGACAAATTAAAGTAGAATAAACATCCAGGGCATATCCTGAAATTACAAAGTCCCTTTGTTCCCCACCAGCCACTTCTAAGCATTTCCTGTGCCCCACTCTGGAGGCCTCTGGGTGCTGCGCAGGCCCTGCTGCTGTTCAGAGCCCTGCAGCCCACCCCATGCTGGCCGCTGAAAGAGCGGTCACTGTACTTCATCAAGTGCCTGACTCATCCCTTCTGCGGGAACAGGGCTGTGCTGCTTTGTCCCTTTTCCATCAGCTTAGCTTCTGTTTCTACAGAGTAACAAGACGAGTGCCAGAGGAGTTTGTTTCCCCCCTTTCCACAGAATTGTTTTGATGACAGCGGTGAGCGTGGCAATCTTGTGAGGCTTGGATGCTTAATTCATCTCAGATAGGAGAGCAAAAACACCACTGCAGGATCCTAACACCTTCAGCTCTCCGGCTCTCAAATCCCCTGTTCCTGGTCACTGACCCTGCTGGGTGATCCCAGTGGACTGGAACAAGGGACAGGTCCCCACTGTCTGGGCAGCTACGGTGCAGACAAAGGAGAATGAGCCGGAGGGTCTGTGGGGCCCTTGGATGGGCTCTGTTATTGCTCGCTCTCAACTTCTTGCACACTCTCATCTGAAAAGTCCCAGCAGCGGAACCACCCTGCGGCAGCCCCTCCAGCCGGCCAAGGCCCTGCCCAACTGTTCTGTGTGGGACAGAACACAGGGACAAGGGCCTAAGGCTGAAGCCACTACAGTAGACTGAAAAAATGGAGGTTTGCAAAAGGTGCATCCTCCCCTGCCTGTTAATAGGGAAACTGAACTACCCCTCACCATCCCTGCAGCCTCTGTGTTGATAACGGAAAGCAGTGCTTGTGCTGACGAAGCTCAGTCAGCGCATGGTACCTAGGCTGGCCAGGAGCATGAGGGGTTCTGTGTACTCTCAGCCTGGGATGCTGGACACAGGAAGAAACGCTCTAGAGCTGATGCCTGTCCTGAACTGGGGTGGTGCCGATGCTTCTCTCAGAGCAAATCTGGATTTTCCCCCATCTCTCTCCTCCTATTGTCCCACCCGCCTGCAGGGCCTGAGCACGTCCACCGGGCAGTAGAATGAATGGCGACAACACTACTGTCACCTCATCTGTGAAACTGCAGCTCTTTACACTATCTGCAGTGCTCTCCACCCCTACTCAGACCAAAATTCGATTCTCTTCTCAACTGAAATGGCTTGATATATTCAGGGCATCTTCTTATAACTTTACATGTATTAATCATTTAACACCCACACCAACCCTCCTCTGAACTAGGAGCTTTTTTTTAAAGAGGAAAAATCTGAGACTCAGAGACATTGCCGGATTTGCCAACAACACAACTTATAAGGATCAAGTGCACAATTTGAACATGATTCCTCCCCTAGCCCATGCTCTGAACCACTGAACTCTTCCGTGGTGTGCAGCCTGACTACAGACTCTCCCAACAGCTGACCTTCCCCTCTGCAGCTTCCTCCATGCCAAGAAGGGTCCTGGTTCCCTTCTGCCTGCCGCCTCACTGTCTGGTCACAAACCACATCTTCTCCCATCTGCTCTGCTGCCTTCCCCTTCCTTGAATCTCAACCATTCGCAAAGACGCGGTCCAGCTCAGCTTGCTCGGCAGCTCACCTTCTCGGTCCCCACGTGCCTGGGCAAGCACCCCTGTGTCCTATTCCCCTCCTGTTTTATGTCTATACCCCGCTTCGCTATCAGACACTGCCAGCCACTTAGGAGATAGTAAAGTGTCTCACAGTATTGATAGAACGTGGTTTATACTGGGAACATTCCAGACGTCGAATTGAATTAGATTAGCAGAGTACACAGCTCCTGAGCACATTCCCACCCCTACGTCTAATAAAGACTCCGCAAAAGAAAATGAACGTGCCGGCCACAATTCTCTCTGCTGTTGAAGCCACACACCACTCACTCAACTCCATGCATTGTGACTCCCCAGAACCTTCAGTTGCTCCATTTCAGCTAGAAGGATTTTTTCCTAACTCTTAAAGGACACCAACATGTGCCCATTAATGCTGCTCTTGTCCATGGAACAAGAAAACGGGGTAAGCTGCAGCGGAGCATCGCCTCCCCTTACCTGCTGCTTCCTCAGTACAGGGGAGACAGAAACTGGGAATCTACCTCTGTGCCCCAAAGGATGCCACCTGACTCTGGGTCATCCAGCTTTATACAGTGCAAAGCTGGCCAGTTCCTACTCTTAAGCATGCACTTTTCAGGTCTATCTCTGCCTCTTCTCACACGCACCAGGAATGGACAGCTGATGGTAGATACCGGAGATTTTCCACCTTGAATTCATCTCTAGTCAGCAAATCCTGTATGTTCCACCCACCCCCTCCTTTTTTAAAAATAGCTGATCTCTTTATAGTATAGCTTGACGTCTGGCACTGCTATGCCACTTGTTTTGCTCTTATTGCCCAAAAGTACTTTTGCTATTTGAGGTCTCTTCTGGTTCCATATGAATTTTAGGATTGTTTTCTCTAGACCTGTAAATATGCTGTTGGTATTTTGTTTAGGACTGCACTGAATCTGTATAGAAATTTTGGAAGCATAGCCATTTTGACAACATTGGTTCTTCCCATCCAGGAACAAGGGACATCTTTCTATTTTCTGATGTCCTTTTCAGTCTCCTTCAGAGTAGTATAGTTTTCTTTATAGATATCTTTCACTTCCTTGGTTAGGTTTATTACTAGATATTTCATGTTTCTTAAAGCAACCATGAATGGTATTGTTTTCAGAATTTCCTTCTCATCCTGTTCATTGTTGATGTGTACAAATGCTAATGATTTTCAAAACTACTCCAGCCCATTAAGAGTGTGTATGTGTATGAGTGCAAGACAGATTGAGCTAGCGAGCACAAGACAGTTTGAATGCTTTTATCAGAAAATAGATAGTTCCATGCGCCTGTTTCTCTGATGACAAATAAAAATTTAACTCATGAGCTTTGCAGGTGGGGCTCCCTCTGTCCACAGTCATCTCCTCAGGGGGTCAGTCCCTTGCTTCCTTTGTTTCTCTGTAGAAGAGCAGGGATATTCCCCTGATATATCCTACACCCTGGCACTCCTACCCCTTTCTCTTGCCCTCATGATAAGTTCCCCTGTAGCATGGATACTGCCGACACCACATCACCACCTGTGTGTGTATGCACGGCTCTGACCCCAAACATACCCTCAGACTGTCAGCTCCAACAGGTCTGTCCACTCAACCCCTTCTTTATTCCTAGTACTTACTAGTACATAATGGGCACTCAAAAATAAGCAATCAAAAATTATTAAATGCATGAGTGAATTCTAACAGATCAATAAAAAGGAGGCCTGAATTTAATTCTAATTTAATACTAACAACTTCTTTTTTTTTTTTTAGACAGGGTCTCACTATATAGTGCAGGCTGGTCTTGAACTCACTTATACAGCCCAGACTGACCTCAAATTCACAGCAATCCTCCTGAGTGCTGGGAAAACAGGCATGTGCACCCCGCCCAGCAATACTAACAATTTCTGAGACTTCAAAATACGTTTGCATCGCCAGGGACCTTGACTTTCTTGTGTGTAGATGACATACCTGGACAAGAAAAGCAATTTGTTGCCATCTGTCTCTAAGTCTCTCCTGTCTCCCTGACTTGAACATGGGATGCAGGAGGGCCTACCTTTCACACGTCTTCTGGGTGACCTTGGAAGATGTTACTTCTTCTCTATTGTGTAAGCAGGGTGAAAACAGGTAGGTGGACTGGGCTGAGCCACCTGCAGGAAGGGTTGCTTGCTCCCCTGCTTGCTGCTTGCTGTCTCAGCTTGCTTCCTTCATTTTATCAGAGAAAAGGTTGGCCTCAAAGCTACTTCTATGAACGGGAGCCAGGAATTAATGGCACCAAACCTGAAACAGCAGCCACGTCCTCCTCGGGGGCCTACTGAGCCAGCCTCACTGAAGCAGTCCGCACTCTATAAGGTGAAAGCGGGAACTGGGTCCCAGGGGCTTCGAGGCTCTGTAAGCACTTCGAGGCCCCACAACTTTCGAGGCATCAGAACTAATCACAGCAGTTTAGCAGCTCTTTGCAACCACCCCTTGGGGCCTTGTCTTTCAGAGACCCCCGAGGGAAGAAGGGAATGAATGCACTAGAAATAGCTGTGCTTTTGACGCGAAGCACATCAGCAAACAGGGCTGAGATGGATCACACAGCCAGGCAGCGCCACCCTCCACCCAGGGCGCAGACACTCATGGCTATGCAGCAACGCCTTGATAGAACGCGGCTGTCGCAGGCTAGAAATTGAAAGCGATCTACTCCTACCTGTACATACAGCAAAGAAAATCACTTTCAACTCATTGAGAGGCTTCAACAGCAAGAAGATTGATCAAATAGATGAGGAGCAAATCTCCCTGCCGCCTGCCGCTGCCAGACACATAAACAAAGCCGCAGTCATCTCCAGGAGGGGCCGGTGGGGCTGGGCCCAGTGGAGCAGGAGGCAGGGGACAGGCTGTGTGCGCAGCAGCCTGCAGGGAGCCATTCATCCAGCCTCACACGGGAGTGGGATCAGGAGTTGCTGGCAAGCAGAGCTTCATGGAGATTTTGCTGAAAATCATTCATTTCAGAGACTTGTGAGAGAAGCTGATGGGTTTCTGAAAGCTGGAATCATGCAAGAATATGAGACCTTGTCCTCTGCAACGAGGCTTGGATAAGTCTCCAGAGACGCCAAGGTGGCACCCTCCCTGAAGTGGTCACCATTCCTCAAGGTGCTAGCGTGCAGTCACTGGGCCACCCATCTCCTCACAGGCCCAAGTCATCCTTAACTGTTAGACTGACATTTGTCATCTCTCCATCTACCCATGTCAGCCCAAATCTCTCTCATTAGATAAAAAAATTGAATTTTGTTAATTAAAGCAACAGAAATCAATTAACCTTATCAGGCAACATGGCCCGTTGAAACAGAGCCAAGCCTTATATTGCAATTTCCTTCTTCCCAAGATCAGAGATAGAGCCATGCTGCTTGACTGAGAGTTGCTTTTTGATCCTGGGGTTGAGAGGGAATTATCTCCCTTAGGGTTAGGGCTAGAGCTGAACCATTAACAGTCAGGTTATTTACCCCAAAATGATGAGCATTCGATTACATTTCACTCACATTTAAAGGTTCCACTGGCTTCTTTTCAGCTGCCTACCTAGAGTTGTAATGGATTTAATAAAAATCATGAATGTTTAAAAGCAAAACTCAATAACTCTGCAAGTGGAATAGAGGCAGGCTGGTGCAGGGTGGCTGGTGGATTCTTTTTCCCCTTTTCATCTCCTCTACTACCTCTCCTCAGAACAACCTGAAAATCCATCACTTTTATAAATATCACTGTATAATTTAAACACAGTCATTATTTCACTTCAAAAAAGCGCTGCAAATGCAAAGGCTGGAGTCTCTTGACCAAGTCCCCACAGTCTGGTCAGTTTATGCTGAACTAATTGCCAAAACAGCATGTGATGAAACCCCTGGTAGCCTTGAGGAAAGACTAAACTCTGTAAGCAAACACATTTAAGAGGTGAGCTGCAGACTCTGAAATTCCTCCAAGTAGGCAGTGAGGACGAATGCACTCTCTATTCTATTCGGCGGGGTCTGTGGGGTGACCAGCGCGCTCTCTTGCACACTGGTGGCTTGGTCACTGTCCCTTGGACACAGTAGCAGTCCAGGCTCAGGTCTGGAATAAGAGACAGGCTCTGGCAGTCCCAAGTGGCGTTTCTCTTGCTGAGTCACTATTGAAAAGCAGACAGTGTCTCTGAGCTCAGCCTCTGGGGCCAATCTCTCCATCTCTCAGAACAGGAGCACATAGCTTAGTGGCTTAGTGCCAGCTGCCACTCTTTCAGATTGTGTGCTTCTCCACCTAACATCCAGAATTAACTATCTCTAATGCACTCTGGACAAGTCTCTGGACTCCCCAGTTCCTGATGAAACAGGAGAAACCCCATCCCATTTCGTTCTGATATTCAAGTCCCTTCTTCCCTTCTTTCTCACAATGTCCCCACCTACATTTCCTATATGCTTCGTCAAAGTGTGCAGCTCGCAGCAAGCAGCCCTCCTATTGCTCCTTCACATTTTTTGGCCACTGCCAACTCAACAATCATGACCTCTTGTTTCTTGTTGCAAACTCCCTTTTCCCCTCACTGTATCTGTGTGGCCATCAACACACTGGAATTCACAATGACTTTTCTCGTCATTTGCTTTGGTGAATGGGCAGAAAAAAGATCTGACTAAAAGTGATTCCCCATAAAATGCTACTGTTATGGTTTATACATGGTGTCAATTGAGAAGTCTAGAGGTTTATCTAAGGGATTCAGCAGCTCTGCATCCTGGGGTGAAGAGGACAAGCCTTTACCATTCTAGGGTGCTGTTTATTGTGCCAATTCAAGAAGGTCAAAAGTTTAACGAAGGGACTCAGCAGGGGGCCAGGATCCCTAGTTTGTAACATCCTCAGCCTGTGCAAGAGGAGGGCAGGCAGATGGTGTGAGTGCTACACCCACCCCAGGGGAGCAGCCTGCATACAGTAAAAGACAAATGAGGAGGGACTGGTGGCTGCTTCTTCGGAGGAGCTCCAGTCTTCGCCTTCAGCTTGGACGTCCTCCTCTCCCGGCTTCTGGCACAGACTGTTCAGCCTCTGCCTGGGACTCTTCAGCCTTTATTGTAGACTCTTCAGCCTTCCATTGTAGTTTCTTCAGTGTTCCGTCGCAGACCCATCAGCCTCCTGATACGGACTTGCACGGGACACTGCAGTAAGCTCCAGCCTTTGGGCTGGGCCCTTCAGCTGCCAGCATGCAGACACCCTCTGCCCGCTCCCTCATCTCACTTTGTGGCTGACCATTGTAAGCCAATCTTGTAATTTCTTATACATTTGTGTATCTTGTGTTACCTCTGTTTCTCTAGCAAGCCCTGACTGATACAGCTACCTTTTGTGTTGGTCAGCTTTCTGTCACTGTGATAAAACAGTAACTTGAGGAGAGGTTTATTTTGGCTCATAATTTCAGAAGTTTCAGCCCATGGTCAGCTGAATCCATTGTTTCTAGGCCTGTGGTGAAACAGTAATATCATGGTGGAGTAAAACTATCCAACTTATTGCCACCAAGAAGCAAGGAAAGAGTGAATAAGTCAGAGACAGGAGACAAGACAGATTCTTCAAAGGCATGTGACTGGGGACCTACCTCCTCTGACAAGCCCCACCTCCTGACAGCCCAGCCAGCTAAGGGATTTGGCATGGCTTACTTCACGGAGGAAGTCAGCAGCCGCACCATCCAATCACCCTCTTAGGTCTCACATCTGAATACTACAGTGTTAAGGATAAAGCCTTCATCTCATAATCTTTCAGGGGACATTTCAGAGCCAAACCATAGCACCTCCATTCATGATAGAACACTTTCAGGGTCACAGGAAGGGCTTTAGTCCCACATTCCCCTTCTGGAGACCTGTTTAGGTCTGGTCTGATAGCAATGCACCTTTCTTAGAGGTGGAACACCTCTTAGAACCACTCAAAAAGATTCTGAGAACAAGAGAAGAAGACTTGCTAGCAGTGCCCTGATGGAGATTCCTCACACAAACCAACACTCAAGTCCCACGCCCCTCCTTGCTGCCTATCATCTCTAAAACCAACCCCATCATCACATCTCAAAAAATGTACATCAGCCCACACTTTATCAAGCTCAAGCCTAGGGTAATGTCCTCATTTCTGGGAGGACCATGATGTCAAAATATGTTCCCACTGCATCAAAGTCATGTCTGTTTTATGGAATTTGAGATTTCTCAGTCTATAAAATCTCAGAGTAGGAAAAAAGCTATAAGGAAACATTTCTCAGTGGGTGTTCAAGAAGCACAAATGTGAAATCATGTTAAAAATGGGGCAATGGGGATTGCCAAGTGCATTTGGAAAAAAAAACTAGATTAAGCTAAATTAAATAAATTTATGTACTGCTTTTAATGTGAATCATGCATCTAAAGGAATAAATGCATTGTGTTATTTCCAAAACGTATTTATCTTGCTATCCACCCTTTAATGTGAATCACTGCTTTGCAGTAATGTTCCAGAATCATCCAGCCCAATCCTTAATTAAATGCTAGATTACCCTCTGCAACATCTCTTCTGGGTTAATAACTTGTTTCCCTTGTTGATCTCTTCTGTCAGAAAACTTATTGCTTGTGCCATTTCCCTACCACAGTGCTCTTTTTTGCATTGAACCAAGATGTGTTTCTTTGTAACTTCTAATACTTCCAGATTTTTCCTGTAAGGCCATGAGAGAACAAAGCTAATCAATGTTCAGATCCAGGAGGAAAGGTTTTATGAGTCCTCTAGTCCTCTCCTCCAGGCTAAAATCCACCCCACACTTCAGTGATCACTCTGGTCACATTTCGCGTTTTAGCAGCAGCCTGGTTTGCTCTGATTAATACTCTTCAATGATGAATACACCTCAAAGTATGGTGATTATATGAACATAGGCTCTCTAAAGCTGATCAACCAATGTAACTTAATTAAAACTATTCTGCTTTTACCTCTGGACACTGGAATACCAGCCAGAAGCCTGGAGATTTGTATAAAATAATCTAGAATTTTCTTTAATCTGAAATAGAAGTTCACTCAGAGTTGAGATTATTTAGGTACATCCAGGAAGAGGAAAGTTTGTTATTTCTATGACAAAGATGACTTGACTGACAAGATACTCATTATTCAAAAGAGACTCTAACAGTCAAGCGTAGTGGCGCACACCTGTAATCCCAGCACTTGGGAGGCTGAGTTAGGAGGATTGCTGAGAGTTTGAGGCCAACTTGGACTACATAGTGAATTCAGGGCCAGCCTAAACTACAAATCAAGACCCTTTCTCAAAAAACAAACAAACAAATAAAATATATATGTATATATCATCTAATAGAAAACTGGAATGTGAATGAGATCCCTTTGGCTATAAAGGACTTTAGTTATCAATATTACCATTTTCACGGCAAGAAGTTAGAGCCCATAACAGGTATTAGCATATTTCACTCAAGGGGATTCCTCCATCCCTCAGCAGATAGAGCCTTGAATGCCAACCAGGGTGCTCCAGAGCCAGCCAAATCCTTACTGTCAAATAAGCCTCAGCATGTGAGAGGCAATTCTCATTATTTTGCTGAGTAACTCTTGCCTTCAAAAGCAGAATAGGGAATAGAGGTCAATATCCAGAGATGTGAATGGTACTAGGGGACTGCAAAAGAAAGGAAATGCAAATGCAGTGTTTGAAATGCACCCTCTGGAACAGTGCTCTAGAAATGCCACTGGAGGCACACAGGAGGCAGGGTAGTCCCCAGGGTGTGGGTCTCTCTCTGCAGGACCACAGTGGCTTTTAGAATGGCCAGCGTGGATTCCATGGATATTTTAGGCAGAGCATTTTCAAGTAGATGTTATAGAAAATTCAAAAGAAAATGGTAGGACAGAGAGAACACAGAATTCTACACCAGAAATCCTCATTTGGCCACTTGTTAGCTATATGAGTTCTGAAAATTCACTTAATCTTTTTGGAAATTCGTGTATAAAATCAAAGTACATGCTATCTGTGGTTGTGTGTGTGTTATTGTTTTTTATGAAAATCTTCTGTGACTCGCTTGTAATATATCCCACTGAAGACCATCTTTTCTGGTTTCTGGTTCCCTTCCAGAAAGAATGCCCTTGCATAATGTTTAGAGAAGAAGGAAACTAAAAACTTAACCTCTACAAAGTTGTGTTTTACTTTTTTGTTTTTGTTGCTGGAGAATCTACTAATTAGACTATTTTAATTGTTCACTCTTAAGAACTTAGTCTAAGCTTTGTGTCTTTGCCTAAACTGTTTTTAACAGATAAACACAACTTTTATTCCAAGTAAAGGAAGATTCAATGTAAAGGAAGAAAAAGAGAGGATGACGAAAGGCAAAGTAAAGGAAGAAAACGAAAGAGCAAGAGAAGAGAAGGGTGCCTCATCTTGAAGTACTGTGGAAGGCAGTGTGGGCAGAGTCACATACAATGTCTAACTGCGCCACTTCAACAGTACATTATCATACTTGGAGGAGGGACAGAAGATGAAATAAAAGGTAACATCATTCATCTTGACAGCTGTATCTGATGGCAAAAATTACACAGGGGACATGGCGCTACCCACATTGAGGAACGTAGCAGGGCCAGCAGGACTCCTCATGGAGATTCTGGTCTTTGGACACCAAGCACAGGCATATGACAAAAATAGTAAGCCAACATGAAGGCACCCAAGGGCTCCTCAGGAGAACTTTGTCCTATTTCAATAGGCAGCCCACTGTGCACTAAGGCAGGTAGCAAGGAGTTCACAGATACAGGTTGGTCTTTGAAATCAAGGATGAAGATGAAAAGCAGAAGCTTCTAGCAGATGAAGACTCCATCTGCATTTGAACATGGCAGCAAGCTATTAATTTCCTTTCTAAGTAGGTAGAAGGCTGCTGGCCATGATCATCTTCTGATGATGGAGCTGGAGTTTTCACTCACTTCAACAGGAGACACAACTGGAGGGAAGGTCAAAGAGGAAACAAGAAAGAATGCTGTTCAAAATCCCAAATCATTACAATCCCCATATGTGCAGGTCTAGAAATGATGAGGATGAGCCAAGAGAAAGGCAGAAAGAGGAGAACCCTGTAAAGCAATACAGTGGACGAGAACCCCGTATCAAAAACCAGACTTGATAATACGTGAAGAAATGGTGCCTCATCACATATGACCCAATAACCAGCAGTAGATATGTCTACTGATCAACTGATGAAAGTTGTTCTTTTTCAGGGAGTAAGAAAGGGCTCAAGGAAGGAAGATCTCTGCAGAATGTGTCTCCTTTGATTAGTCCCTGTGACTGTTATGGAAGTCACTGTTATGGAAGTCTCTGTTATGGAATGTGTGAGCTCAATGACCATCCATGACTGTGATGAATAAGATTGACTGCAAATGAGAGCCATTGATTCCTCGGAGCCAAATGTCAATTGAATCCCATCTCATGCATCTCAGCAGTGAGCTGCTTGTGGGTAAGGACCGTGCCTAATTTGACTGTGAACCTGCCTGGTACCTAGTACAATGTCTTCCACATAGCAGGTGCTGGTGGATATTTGATAGAAAGTTGCTTCCAAAAAGTGCCCTGAGATGTTTGGTAACACAACCCATAAATGTGTAGACAGGTTTACTCCTCTAATACTCAGTGTGCTGGTAAGGATTATACAATCCCACCCTCCCTCACCAGCCCAGCAAAGAGAAGCTATTCCCAAACATAGGAGCAGGCCATTTCCACAGAGATCACAGAACTTCGCTATGATGTTCCAAGATTCTATGGATGGGTGCAGGATCTCGTAAGAATAACAATGGCTAGAAAATGCTCGCTAGAGTCTGATCTGTATGTGCTTCCAGACAAAGAAACTACAAATTAATTTCAAGTAGCAGGAAAGCCCTGATACAAGGGGATGATAAGCAAAAGCACTGTGGAGTCCATTGATACATAAGCCCTAGTTACGAAATACCTACCATGCACTGCAGGGGGAGAGATGAGGAAGTCACAGCCCTCAGGTTTGGGGAGCTCACGGTCCGGGGGAGAGAAGCAGAGCTGACAAAGGAGACACCAGAGAATGGTGGACTCCTCACAGGGCCAGCAAGGTCTGAGGTGTGTGCTTGACGAAGTGCCTCAGTCCTTTGGAAAATGGGCTGACTTCTTCGTGTCTCACGTTCTGGAGCATTAATTGTGTTGTATACCCATTGTGTTATCAATAAATCTCATATTTATGAAAGATTAAGAAGAGAGGAGCAGGGCAAGGCAATTCCTTCCTGAGTATGGACTGGAAGTTACTGCCATTCTGTCTGTACCTTGTACTGCAATCTCTGAGCAGGTTAACTCTTTGCCTAATTGTCTGCAGTTTTGAGGGAAATTTTCAACATTTTAATTGCTAGTCCCTCATGCAGCATTGTGCTACTTTTCAATTTTATTATATTATGATGAAAGAATTCCTTCCGATACTGCTACTGAAATGACCTCAACCAAGCGTTTCTGTTCCAGAAACCGGGAGGAGTTCACAGTGAGGCAAATGCGAGTTGGTCCAGGTTGGCTGAGCCACTCTGTCCTGAAGGGCAGCCCTTCAGGACAAGTAGGGCATGGCACCAGGCAGAGATCCCTCCCTACTCGGAGACACTGACCCATAGCTCCAGGATTTGTGGAAAATCTATTTCTGACAGCTGGATGACCACAGCACGGTGCCCCTCATCCCTGTAGTTCAGCACACATTTAGCGGCCACGTTCCCTGTGGAGAAAGTACTTTCTGAAGGTGAAATGTGAGACAGGAAGAGCACTGTTTTGCTTTCAGATCCCAGATAGAAATAATGTAACAGGCTCCACAGTCAGAAAAAAAAATATTTTTACTTACGCACAGAGCACATTTTCTCTAAAAACAGAGAAAGAGCAATTATTTTTCCTGCAAAAATAAATGCTATTTCCTACATCCTGGCCTGCTTTTCAGAACCAATTTCTCATTAAAACATTAGTGGTGCCCAAATGGTAGACTGGTCAAATGTGAGCTGCCCAGTCTGCCCGTGATAGAACAGATGCGAAACAGTTAGCACCATTATATGAGGACAGAGGAGCGCAGATCCCTTCAGCTCCATGATGGTCTGGATAGCAAAGCTCGCCCTGCTGTTTTGATGGCTTAATTTCTTCTCAGTCACTGCGGCAATGGCTCTTCCAAAAGGGACAGCCCCCTCTTCTGTGGAACCAACTGCACTGGAATTCTACTAAATGGCACTAAATGTCTTCAAAATCAAAGGGAGAATGTAATTTAAGTGCCACTTGGATCTTCCCACAGTTTCTCTGTACCGACACGCTAGAACACTGCCTGGTGACAGGTCTATAGTTTAGGGTAACACACAGTGGGGAAAAAATGATGGTTTTTCAACCATGTATTTCAAGAAATTGACAATTTTAATAGCATACTTCTAATGGAGAATCATCCAGACATTTTCCCCCTTTAGGTGGAAAACATCAATAGGCTGTGAGAAAGCATGGTATTTGTAGAGGAATCAGCATCCATCCTCTTTCCAGAAATGGAGAGTTACACAGTAAAGGGAGACTATTACCCCACCAAAATAAGACCCAAGTTAAGAAATGCTGGAGCCAGACATGGTGGTACATCTTTGCAATCCCATTGTCTGGGAGTTTGAGGCAGGTGGATCGCAAAGTCAGTCCTAGCCTGGATAACTTACTGAGGTCTTGTCTTGGGAAGAAAAGAAACAAACAAACAAACAAACAAAAAATATATATATATATGCTGAAGAGGGTTAAGGATGTAGCTCAGTATGGGAGCCCTGGGTTCAATCCCTAGATTCTCATCTCCCAAAAATTGTTGGCTACAGATGGGAAAAATACTAGCCCTCTTCAGACTACTATTTCTACATGAAGCAACACATATACCATACAGAATGTGTGATCTGGAGTATCACTTAATGACAAGCAACTATAGATGAGAAAAAAATTGCAAAAATGTTACTTCATAAAATTGAGGTGAGCACTTTCTATGTACCCTGAACCCTGAATGCACGCTTGATAGTAGGCCTCCAATCTCTCCGAAAACACGCATGTCGGTCTCTGCTATCTTGGGGAGTGTGAGCCCCCAGTGGTTCGTGTGCTGGAAGGCTGGTCCCAATCCAGCAGTGTGGAAGCCATAGAAGCATTAAGAGAAGGCGCCTTAGTGCTAATCACTACCCTCCAAAGAGATGAATGCAGTTCTCACTACAGTGGCTCAGTTCTCACAAGAGCAGATTGTTATAAAGCACAGCCGTCGCACATGCTCGGGCACTTGTGGACTCACCTGTTCCCCCTCTGCTTTTCCACCACGCTGGGATGCAGCCAGGGAGCCCCAAGGCATCATGAGCTGTTAGGGCTTCCTAACAGTCACCAGAATCCTGAACCAAATGAATTTCTTTTCCTTATGATTACCTGGCATCGGGTGTTCTGTGACAGGGACACAGAGTAGACCCAGACAGCCTCCAACACACAAGCCCTGCACTATCTAGGAACTTCATGATAACGTCACAGAGTTCAGAGTCATCCAAAGCAGGGCGTGGACGTGTGCAGAGAGGTGGAGGAGCTGTGAAGCATGAGAGTGAGGGGAGGCATACTGATAAACTTCACACAGCCCCTCTCCATGAAGTTAGAACGGGGTTACATCTCTCAGGTCAATAGAAGAAAAAACTTTCTGATAATGAGAGCTGTTTAAAACTGGACGGTTACAGAACAGGACCGCAAAATTGGCTTTCCCCTCATTCGCCATGGCTATTTTAGGAGCAGCAAATGGCTTTTCAAAGTCTTGTCAATACTTCTCTTTTGCGGTATGAGACTAAGTGTAATTAGGAGAGGATTGATGAAAGTGTTGTCTCTGTTCTCCATCTCTCCCCTTTCTCACCTCCCCATTCCCTTCTCAACCCACTGCAATTGAGCTTTCAATTCCATTCATCCCCACAAAACAGCTGTCATCAAGGTCATCAACTGCTCCACCGTGCTGAATTGCGGAAGTCATTTCATCTTCCCATTGTGTTTCTCTCTTCTCAGCAGCATTTAAAAGAAATATACCTGTCCCTCTGTCCCTGGGAGACTGGCCCCAGGAACTTCTGGAGACACCCAAGTCTGTAGAAGCTCAGAAATTTTTACTAAAATTGTGCAGCATTGGCATATAACCTACCCACACCCTCCATACACCTTAAACCATCTTGAAATTGTTTATAATACTTCACACAATGTAAAATGTTCATAAATAGTAGTTTACAGGATAATGACAAGAAAAAGAAATCTATGTATGTTCAGTACAGACAGAATATTTTTCTGAGTATTTTCAATCCGCAGTTGATTACATCTGTAGATGTAGAACTCTGATACATGGGCTAATTGTACTGTCCTCCACAGGCCCCGTGATATCACACTCTGTTCATTTATTGTGAGATCCTTTTACGTTCTTGGTCACTGGCATTTCTCCTCATTCTGATTGCTAAAAACTGGGTTACCCCAGAGCTCCAGTCGCAGTCCTCAACTCTTCTGTCTTTCTATTCTTCCGGGAGTGCCTCATGTAATTCTATGATTTTAATGCTGTTTATATTCTAGTCATTCTCAAATCTCTGTCATCAGTCCAGTCCATTTTCATGAGCATAAAATCCACACCGTTAATGCCCTCTTGAATCCAGGTTTTTAAAATTTAACATGAACACACACACACACACAACACAAACACAGATAGAATTCCACGTCCTGCCATTTCTTTCCATGCAGCCTTCATCCTTGGGCATCCAGCTCAACAAGCAGCATCATTCTCCTGTCAGTTACTTGGGCCCAAAACTAGGGGTCATCTCGAATTTCTTTCTTTCTCCTTCTTATTTTATATCCAATCCAAAGAACATACCAGCTCTTTGGTTCCTTTTTACCTTCATTTATATCTTCTTAGGGCATACAACGGTCTCCATTTGTAACAGCCTTCTAACTTATCTTCTCTTTTTTACTCCTTCTGTCCTACAATTTATTCTTCAACTAATAGCCAGGATTATCTTAAAACTTAAAACTGACCATTTTACTCTAATGGTATAAAAAAACCTCAGAATTTTACTACTGCATCTAGAATAAACTTGAACTTTCTTGCCATATCTGTATCTTGAATCATCTGGACAGTGTCCGTTTAGGGACTGCATTTCCTGAGGATTTCTCCTGTCACTCTGCTTCCGCCTCACTGGTCTTCTCTACGGTCCCTCAGGGCAGGGAGTAGCCATTGCTTTCCCTCTCTGGTGCCCATGCTCTTGGTGGCCAGGAACATTCTTCCCTGGGTCATGAAGTTGTCTCCTTCTAGCACCAGCTTTCTCTGAATGCCTGAGTGGCAGTACCGCAAATCCATTGCTAATGTTTGCATTGTTGCCGTTTTTCACAGAAGATAAGCACTTTTGTGTTTATTACATCTTGCACATCAACATAAATGGTGAATCTTCATGAGGACAAGGACTATGTCTCCTTCCTTGCTATAGACTGTGCCTATTATACTGTATAGAACAGGAGATGCCAAAAAAAACTATTGAGTGAATGAATGAATGAATGAATGAATGAATAAGATTTCTCTGAACACAAGAGGACTGAGATCTAGAGGACACAGAAAAGTCACTGTTTCCATTCTTAGGCCAAAAAGTAACGTTTTCAATGGGATAGTTATCAGACATGGTATCTGAAGGTTTGTGTTCAAGACTAACTGCGTGATTTTGGGACCTCGGAAAATCTCTGGGCTTCAGTTTCCTTGTCTAGTAAATGAAAATAATAATCCCTTTTATCACCAGGATATTAAAGGTGATACTTCCATCTCTCAGACACAATGGGTGTTTCGTAAGTGCTGTCTCATTCATAAGCTTGATGTTTAAATATCTACTCCCATACTAAAGGTTTCAACAGTGGAGACTTAGCCCCCATCCTCAGAATCTGTCTCAGAATCACGTCTGTGCAAAAAAGTCCTGCTTGTGCTGTAAGCCCCATTTTGGCCACTTCTCTTTGGGGACAGAAGGGAGCATCTGGCTTGGTTGAAAGTTTTAAGCGCTAAGTCTCCATGCTGCAAAACAGATGATGGGGAAGGAATCCGTCTGTGCAAATCCTCTCCAAGGAAATCACTGTGCTCACTGTCATCTGCTCTACCAATACCACCTAACTGGTGAGATCCTCGCTTGGCAGAAGCAGCCTGCCCTCTGCCTCCAGCCACTCTGACACTAAGCCAGATACTTTCTAGACTGACTTCATCCCAGGACACGACAGGAAGGCAAACTTTTCAATGATGTGGATGAAACGAAATTAGGGCTATACCTCCTCTTTCTTCAACTTCCCAGGAAGGAGCTCCAGCTACAGGAAGTTCCCCTTCCAGTAGACTTAGATGACACCTCTGCATATAAAGTCTAGAGTCATCATCCCTGTCCATTTATTATACAGACTGTGGACGCAGACTGTCTCTTCCCCCTACTCTTCGGCCTCTGGTATTTCTATCAATGCAAAGTATGAGCAAATTCTCTTGCTACTGCAACCTGAAACCCAACTTCAAAGTTCATGTTTGCTATGATTTTCTAGAGTTCCAGAGTTAAGTCTGTGAGACTCAAAGGTCATTCATGCAAAATGTAAGAAGCTGTGTATGTCCTGCTTGTCTTGCTTCTATCTAACTGGACAATTTGCTGGTGATTTGCTGGTGATGCTGGTGACAGCAGTGGTGGTGGTGGTGGTGATGGTTGTGATGGTGGTGGTAATGGTGATGGTGGCAGCAATGGCAGTGGTGGTAGTGACGGTGGTGGTGGTGGTAGTGATGGTGGTGGTGTTGGTGACAATGGTGGTGATGGTGATGGTGTGGTGATTATGGCAAGGAAAATTACAAAAAAGAGGAAGAAAAAGAAAATACTAACTCCTGCTGAGTTCTAACCATAAACATCCTTGAAACAATCCTGTAAGGGAGACACTATTTTCCCCACTTTATAGACACAAAAGAGACATGAGAGGCTATAGAATTTGTTTGGTTGGAAGGTAGTACAGCAGAGATTCTAAGCCAGGGTGTCTAAATCTAGACTATCACATTAATCAACAGATTATCTTAACTTG